>JALHCC010001821.1:0-10157 GCA_024340765.1 Tolypocladium cylindrosporum
CCCCGTGTCTCTTGCGCTATCTGAATAGCCACGTCTCTCTGGGAAATTAAATCTTGCCCCTCGCCTAGAGTCATGCTCTGGCCTTCCCGGAGACGTGTTTTTTTTTTGCTCTCCGGCGATTGCTAAGCGTTACATTCTCCTCTCGAAGGATTGCGTTCTCGGACTTTAATAGAGCAATCTGGTATATAATCCCCTTCGTCCCTTTCGTAAAATGCTCAATAGCGTTAATTATTAACGTTGGAGAGCTTCCCTGATGACGAGAGATCCGGCCTTTAATGAAATTAGACTACGAAGTAGCCTCTATCGCGGTTATAGGCGTCCGAGAGGTCCATAGCTAAGGTAGCCCGTAAGATAACCCTAGAGGCGTTAGCGTCTTTAACTTCACATCCAACCTAGATAAGACTGCTTCCGGGTTATGTGGTATAAGTCCTGCCCCTCTGAAACCTCCCTGGATATTTTTTCCCGTTATTATCTACTAGAATGCTGCGAAAAACGCAGGGAAGTCCTCCTTGCTGATATAGGTTGTACCCGCCCTTATCTTAAGCTCGATTTGCCGACCGTACGCTTTTTTGAGTAGGCCAAAATATCTAATATCGAGAGGGTAGAGTAGGTAAGACGAGTGAGGGGGTATATAGAGCGTAATAATATTATAGTCCTTGTAGTAGAGCTCGAATTCGATAGAGTAGTGACTTTCGTGGCCGTCTAGGACTAGAATGCGATACGCGCCCGAAGTACGGGACTTAGTATGTTTATTGAAATGCCGAATCTAGTCTAGGCTAATTTTATTTGTATTCTAGCCATTTGGAGACGTTGCGATTGTCTAGTCGCGTAGAATCGCGTCGTCCTCATACCAGGTCGAAAGGTGATACTTCCCCGCGACTACCACGAATGGCGGGACGCAGAAACCGGTTGCGCCAACGCCCTAGATCACTATAACCCATTGGCGATTGCCCGGCTGCCTTATCTTTGTGTTTGAATGTCTTTCAGAGCCTATCACGACGATCCCGTAGGCAATAACGCCCATCTAGAAACCGGTCTCGTCGAAGTTATAGATATCGGCATCCCGCACGCCGTATTTCGCGATCATGTTCCGCACAAGGCGAAACCACGCGTTTATCGCGTCAGGATCTTCGTATTGTGCCCTCTGATAGTCGTATTTACGAAAGAAACGCGTTTGGAGCAGTGGTTGTCGCTTAACGAATCTTAACGCCCATCGCGGTCCAGGAGTGGATTCGCCATTTCTCTAACCTCACTCAACCGGGGAGGGTATGCTCGCGCATCTAGGTCAAGTATGTAGTTGACAATCGTCTCCTCTTCTAGCTCAGTCAATTTTATTAAATTCGGCGGGCTATCGGTTCGCGAAGCGATTCCCGTTTGGCGCCGGGCGAGTGTTGTTCGAGGAATATTATAGATCGAGGCTACGCGGCGGATCGTAAGCAAAGGGTCTTTCTTCATAGCTTGAAGAGCGAGATTCAATTGAGCTTCTTTAGAAGAAGTATCCATAACTGGTTGTTGAGAAAAACGCGTCAGAAGGGTTGAGCTCTGCAAAAGTGGTGAAGGTGGCCCACTCGGTGTGATAGCCCACTCGCTATGCACCTACGTTAGACCTTAATCCACGGACCAAAGCCATTGTATAGTAGATTAGTGCATCTCTTACGTTAGTAGTTAGCGACTGTCATAAGTTAGGCTATTCGTCAACGCCAATTATAGCCAGTGTTCGGAATGGTCTAGTATGAATTGGTATTGGTATAGTATATACCGCCAAGACCTGGTATGGTTTGAGGAGATCTCAGTACCATAGTATTACCGGTATACCAGGCCATACCGGTAACGCTAAAAATAGGCCGAGGTAAAGAAGCTGGTGGCGGCACATAGCTGACTCTTAGACTAAACTGGTTACCTAACCTCACTGTCGCACAGAAAGCCAGCGCTATATAGTATTCTCACAACTCAGCATTGACGTATATGAAAGTCGGATGCTATAATACGCACGTTAAGGTCGAGCGCGTGCATGCATAGTGTTTTAGACCCTCGTTGGGGTCAAAGCTCAAACACGGGCTGTGTTAGGCAGGCATCGCTAATAGCCTCGTTTCTAAGGATTCTATACCACAGAGCATGACTCTTCTTTATTATAAAGAGTTACGCGGTAATATGTATCTAGCTCGAGCTCTTCGACTAACTAACGCAAAGATAGAGCTAGTAGACCTAATTGTCTGATACATGTATCTACAAGAGCCCATTTATACATCATTATAGCATCTTTAGTCCCAACATCGCCGTCCTTATTGACTGCGCGTTCAACGTCAATGTTCCTTGAGACTCCTACGCCTGCTTATCCATTGCTTGCCTCGACGCCGTCGCCTGCTCCTATATCACCTGCCTTAATACTACCGCATGCTCCTACTCAGTATCCCGAGCCTCCGGATAAGTTCGTACGGGACCGTATCGTATATATAAATCGCGCGAAGACTACAAAGAATATAGCTCGTCTTAGCTCATTATATATATAGAAGTACGGTCTTCCTTATATTCGACGTAGCGATAAAAAGGAGGTATTCTACTGCTACGAGTATACAGCCGGAAAGCATAAGCAAGAGCTATTTGTTATTAACGGCATATCTAGAGTGAGAAATCATCTTGAACGCAAGCACTAGATTAATCCCTAGAGTAGCGTCAAGAAATATAGTTAGATACGAAAGTCTATACTCGAGTAGTAGAAGAGCGCGGCTGCTACTAATACTTTCTTCTAGAAAGACTCAATTAAGAAATTCAAGGAGCTTCTAATTCGTTAGATTATATACTATTACATTACTTTCTTTTAATTAGAGAATTAGTATTTCCGAGAACTACTCTTCTTCTTGAATCCGGCACTTCTTAACTACCTGCTAAAGGCAGTAAAAACGTTTCGAAATTGGGTTATAGACGCCTTTCTATCGAAGAAGCAACGGCTTAGAGAGGACCTCCAGCGCTCGCGGAGTAGAATTTCCATCTCCTTTAACCTCTAGACTTCGCCAAACCCTTACGCTATTCTAGGTGTCGTCGCTATATAGATTAATACTACCAGCAAACGGCGGACTACCGTTTTAGGTCTGCGACGTATATACGGCGAATATAACGGCGAGAACCTTAGATTAATTATCCTTGAATTGCTAAAGGATTATAATATTAGCGGAGATCATATCGGATACCTCATGCTAGACAACGCCTCGTCAAACGATACCGCTATTGAATTCATACTCAAGGAGCTCTGCCCATAGATAAAGTCGAAATAATATCGCTATCGCCGGCTACGTTATCTAGGCCACATTATCAACCTCTATTGCTAGGCGTTCCTCATAGGTCGGGACTATAAGAAGTATATTGCAAAGCTCGAAAAACATTATCAACGCGGGGACTATACGAAGGTAGAAGAGCTCTAGAGAAAGTTTAGATATTTAGGTCGGCTTTATAACCTCGTACGATATATTAGGCTTACTCTATAACGGCGTAAGGAGTTTGCTATAATAATTATCGGCGGAGATCTCTCTAAATTCGATAGGCTCGAGCTTATCTAGAACAACTCGACGCGCTAGAATTCATAGTTTCATTCAATTACACGGGCATTAAATGTTCGGGAACGTCTAGAGATCTTCTCAGCTCGCTACGTACCTAGGAAAGGGTCTCATAGGATTGCGAACTTCAAACTAGATAGATAGTACTAGTTCGAGCTTGAAAATATCGAGGTTGCTCTAAAAGATTTCTACGCTATAACTTTGCTTTCTAAGGGGAGAAAGTTATCTCTCGCTAACTAGTTTACGACCTTAGACTGCCTTCTTCGAGAAATAAACGAGATGAAAGATCACTACTATAATATCTATACCGAAGACGACAATAACTTCACCTAGAATTACCTCCAAGGTTACGCAGATGCTGCGTAGTCAAAGTGCGAGGAGTATTACAACAACTAGCAGCTGAATTAGCAGAATCGGTTCCCCGACGATACTGATCTTCCGCTAGCATACTATATAGCCCAAATACTCGACCTATATCGAAAGTAGGCATAGTTTAGGCAAGAATGGGTTCTCCGAGGCGACGAAGAAAAATAGAAGTGGTTTAATAACGTATAATCGGCGGTAAAGTAGCTCTAGGAGACGGAGTATAAGGGAAGGTACCCTATTAAGATACTACCGCTACTAACTAGAAATAATAGAAGAGGTCCTAACCTAGTATTTAATCGCTAGAGGGATCACAAGCAAATTCGAATAGACGCTCCGGTCTTTATAGCTAATTTATATAAATAGTATATTTCTACTAATCGGCTCTATAACGAAGAGGCAGGTTGCGATAAGGCTATTGCATACTAGCTATCCCGTTATAACTCCTAAAGAGACCTCGCCCGCTTCGCTCTAGATCTATTTACGATCTTACCTATATTAGATAAGTGCGAACGCCTTTTTAGTAGCGCAAAGCTTACTATCGTTGATCGCCGTGGGAGGCTAAAGGTAGATATTATAAAGGCTTGTGAGTGCCTTCGGGCCTAGTATAGAAAGCCCCAGGTTGAGGATAATAGCGACAGCGGGGATAGTGAGAATGATAATAATTGAATTGATAGCTAGAACGGTAGTATGATACACTTCTATTATTCCTTCTACAACTTCCGCCTCTTTCTAGGTAGTCTCGAGAGCCTTGGCGGTATTAATGGTCCTACCGGTAAGACTATACCGGTTATTATATAAGCAGCTGGTATGGTATGGTTTAACCTCCATACCATACCATACCAGACCATTCCGATCACTGATTATGGCCAAGGAGGGACAAGGCCTCGTACAGCTTCAAGCTTGCGTCTTAAGCATACAACATCGCTAAGAGCCTCACTCCCGGAGACCTCCCTTTTCTTATGTATATAATGACTGCTATTCTCGTTTAATTAGATAGAAATCAAGCTCTCTTTATTCGATGACTCTAACTGCATCCTGACCAAGCGTGATTTATCGTCGGGGGGGATCAGACGTCAGAAGGTGCTAAGTGTCAAACGATATTCCGCCCCAGCCGAGGAGGCGTCCCGACCCACTTGGACACCGCTGTTGTGTATATAACTAGGACCTTCGTCCCCTTGACTTGGGCAGTGGTTAAGGCCAATAGACTCTCTATAACCCTACATTTTGATAGGAAAGAACTGGCCGTACAGCTTCGTTCAACGCAATCGTAACGAGCTCCGTTGCACCTGGTATGATGGGATGGACATTGCACGAAAGAGAGCCGACAATGCCTCTAGGTATAAGGCTTACATTGAGCTTGTAAGTGTGACGGTACAAGAGCACGAACGAGGTCGGGTGCAGCTTGGGCAAAATGATTGTTTACAACGAGAGAAAGAGATTCCTAAGGAAAACCCTGACTTAGCTATTTACGCAATATTCATAAAATGAGGCCATTCATAAAGTATGAAAGTCATGTGATCGTTCCCTCACACTCTTTGCATAGCCACCCATTTATTATCTACCCTCTTCTTTCGTGTTTTACCGTCGTCGTTGGCACAAGGAATGCTTGAGCACGCAAACACGCACAACAAACAAGTTAACACGCAGGGAATCTAACCCTTATTTGGCGGGGAAGGGTTCATGAATGCATGTAAGCCGCGTATTGCGTACTTCGTACGTGTTCTAGATTCGATGTCACCCTCTGTTGGGTCGCACGGCAAGTCGATTCCAGCTCTCCGCTAATTACCACGGATCCTGCACCCGACGTTGCTCGGCCGCGCCGTAGGGTCTTGTGCCCAAAAACGAAGGGCGTCTGGATGCTACACTACGTAACTAACACGTTCCACGCAGCCCTCGGTACATTTTTCGTCGACCCGTTTTCTCAACTTCCACCAGTAAAGCAGGCACTCTTTATAGGAACTTGCCCCCAGCTGCCCAAGGTTGTGCCAACTGTCGCTATGTCGCAAACTCGCAATGCGGAGGCAGAAACCTCGCCGCTCATATCCGACGCTGAACCGCAATGGCATGGCGTGCTAGTCAGCTCGGCGGCCCACATGCGGCGACAAACCCGGGCAGTGTATATCTAATTCTAAATTTGTGAATGATGGCCCCGACGAAATCAGCCGCGACCACTTTCAGGGCAGTGGTCGTCGCATAACGGTGCTTCTTACTGCTGTCATCTTCATTACTACTAAGGGAAGCGGCCTGACTTCCATCCAAATTCTTCGAGTCCTTGAGGACATCATTTGTCGCCGTCTTCGTGCGACTTCGTTGGAGGACTTTGATGAAGACCAGTGCAAGGGCGATGACATCCAGGCCGAGCTGTCGTTTGTCCTCGGAATCCAGTCGATGGTTGAAGCTATTCCAAGTATGGCCATCCCCCTCCCTTCGGTGCTGGAGCTACGAACGATTGTGGGCTTCTCGGCGTTCAACTATCATCATGTCCGAATACAAACACCTTTGGTTGCTCGATTCGCTAGACGTGAAAGTGTGGGCAGGCGCTTAGTGAAGACATGATCAATTTTGAGGGGCGTAGGAAACGTCTTTGCCCATGGTTCGTTCAAGATTGAAACCCAGCTGACGGGGGCAGATACGCTTGGCTATCAAGACGATGGAAGGGAGACGCCGGGGTGTGGACGCGCTTGTCGCGGCTTGTATGTACTTCTTGCCGACCTTCACTGTCTGTATAAACTCCGGGTTGTATTAAACCCTATTTACCTCAAAGAACCACTTCGTTACTTGAACTCATCATGTATGTTCTGCCCGGCGTAACAGACAAACTGAGCGCTAGGGACACCTAGAGTGTAGGTACGCAGACACGAGACATGGTATGTCGCACCGACGGAGCCGCAATACGAGGATGCAAACAAGGAATCTCAGAGAGGAGAATACCCGCTCCGGGTCGTCTGACATCGCGGGTACACTAAGGACATCAATAGCCAATTGGTGTAAACGTGGATACTCAATCCTCTGTTCTTCTCGGCACCACCATTCAAGTGGCGTGCTTGTCGTCATAGGTCTGGGCGGAGAGTTGACGAACTTTTCGAATTCATCCTCATTTCTAGGCTCATCCAAGACGCTCATTGATTGTTTGATGCGTTCGTACGGTGTCACTTCTCGTCGCTCCGTATTATTTAGCCGCGCCGTGGACTTCGACGGCAGTGGTCGGTCCTTGTACTTGGCCCAATGCTGCCGAGCACCCGCAATGGCGGTCTGCCTCCATTCTGCTGCCCAGTGGCGGTCAAGGTACCTTCTGCGCTTCTCTAGGTAGAGTAGCAATGCTGTGGCATAGATAGGATTTCTATCACTCTCTTTATAGTACTTCGAGAGAACCTACCAGCCTATGTAGATGGAATGCACTATATGCGCGTTACCGGCGTATTTGACCTGCTTTCGTGTTAGCATAAGTTAGGCGGTAGATCATTCTGCCCGGCATATACTTACCTTAGCGTTCTCGAACTGCATGAAGAGAATATCTATATTTTCTAGCACCTAGTCTATTGATGCCTACTCTATCTGCTGCTCTAAGGTAGCCTGGTAAAATGGCTACAAGAACTCGTGAGTTATTTTGAGTAGTTGCTAATTATCGTGCGTAAGGATATCACCCTCTAGCTCGTTGTGATATTGATTGAGGAGTATTAATAACGGGCCCTCCTGGCTTATGGCCGTATCAAGTAGCCGGAACCATGAGTTCCAACGGGTGATGTTATCGATTCCGAGCGCCTTTCCTGCAATGTTATCCTATGCATCGCTGTGGATAGTGGAATTGCGAATGAAAACCGCAATATTGTGGAGTTTGCCTATTGGGCCAATGCTCCTCTAGCCGGCAGTATCATAGCGTTTCTTGCGCCTGTCCTGACTCTTTTGGTCTGTGGCCGCCCGAATCTGGTTATGCAAAGCATCCGCAGCTGTTACATCATTCGCCTCGTCCTGTGCCGCTTTAATTGCGGCCTTCTATTAAACGAGAGGTGAAGCAATTGACATGTAAAGACTCTTATTTTTCTAACTAAAAGAGAGTGGAAAAGGGATTCCTTTTATCTTATGCCGTTATGGACTGCAATGCCTATGCAGCGTTAGCTACGTGTTAGAGGCGTTGTTAGAGGCGGCTTCGGAGGCGTTAGACTTCGCGATTGAGGCCATTGTAGCTTCAATTGAGCCTCGAGTCATCAATGCAACGAGGCTTCATTTATCTATGGAAGAATGTAACGAGGCTTAATTCCTAAATACACACAGCGAGTCATCAATATAATGTGGCGTTGCGCGGTGGTTGCGCTGTGAATGTGACACCTTTAGAGCGCGTTCGCTAGTGGCAAGGAGAAAAGCTTAAAGGGCCAGGTTGATGATATGACCGGCACATCGCGTCCGAGTAGATACCGGATTAATCGTAACGTCGAAATCTCGTGATAGCTCTACGGCTAGTTATCGGAGACAGGTGTCATTTTTAGTGTTATTGTCTCTAGTAAAGTATCCGAGCCGGTGAGCTAGGTGGTACTGTCGGATAATTTTTATGAGGTGAGGAGTTATCGCCGCGCCGGCGTGAGAGCGTCGGAGATTTGGTAACCCTAGCAATGCTTTGCGAGGTTTGTAGCTCTCGTCGACCTATTGTGCGTAAACGGCGATATATGCCTTGCGCTGCGGAGAAGACTATACGTCTATGGAAATATATACGAGGCTCCGAGCACCTCCTAACCTCCTCTTCTCGGATTCGCGATGCGTATTATAGGCCCTAGCTAAGTCACCTGCAATAGTGCTACTAGAGTTAGTCAGGAACTGTTAAACGGTAGGATTTATTGCGGCTAGAAGAGCCTGGTATTCCGGCCACGTTATAAAGTTGAGTGGCAAATGTTTATGTGCGTAAAGTAGTATCTATGCCTCTCGAAACTTGAAAGGTATCGACGTTGATAACGCTTCGCAGAGTGTTTATTTCCGACTCCTTAACTTGGCGCAGCTCCTTGACGGCCGTTCTGGCGAAAGTATTTTCGATAGCGAGTTGGCGCCTGTCTTGGGATTTTGAATCCTCTCGAATAAGTATGTGATGGGTCTTCTCGAGGTAATAGCGGGCGTTGCCGGATATGTGCGTTGACCAAGATAGATTATAATAATACGTGTAGTAGTATAGCAATCTCCTACCTACTATACGTAGCTCGTTGCCTTATGCTTCTCGAAAGTAGTCCTATGTTATTGTGGCTCTTAGTTTCCTTCTCTTGGTCGTACGCTGACCTAATGTATCGGGTTCCGTTAGTGTGCTGGCAACTTGTGAAATACTATCCGAGGGTAGCACGGAGGAAGAGCTTGACGGGGAATTGAATTGGGGTAGTGAGGGTATTAGGACTTCTATTGCCGAGATCTGTCGCTCTAGGGTTTGGATTATGTGCTTTCCATCTCGTAGCGGACATGGCGCTGGAGAAATTTCTATCGCTACTCAGGAGTTACAGTACGACTCGTCAAAAGTCTTCTAGAGCCTTCGTTGGGAGCAATCAACTTGAAACAGGTGCGTGTTAGCAAGGATGATGCCGGGGGTCCGTGCCGGGAGACGGGGTGCGGCCCCGGTGCGAGTGGTGGGCCCATATGCTTAAGAATATAAGAATTATGTATTCATTACCAGCCTCTATATTCTTATCCATATGCATAAGCTTAAGAATGAATATGCCCTTAAGAATGAATATATATTCATTACTGGAATGTCTGGCCATCGCGACCGCGATACGACTCCCCAGAAGCTATATATGGGAGATATATCGCGGCGAGAAGCGCATGGTACGCGGCGCAGCCTGCTGGCAGCGTCAAGACTAACCATCAATATCACAGGGCGAAGGAGCTTCCACAAAGATACGACAAGCAGAGCTATGAGTGGTGTTTGGACTATAAACAGATGTCCAGGCGCTGTGTTACTGCGACCGGGTCGAGAGAGTGGACAAAGGAAGAAATGATGGCGTATCTGGATTGGAGCAAAGCAGAAGACGAGCGCGTGGAAGCTCAGGTCGCTGAGATGGGAGACGATCCTTTGGCTAGTAAGAGGAGGGGCGTGAGAGAGATCTTGCGAATGATAGAAAGAGACAGTCGGGAGCAAGAAGCCTTGCACTCGGCGGCTGACTAGGCGGAGCAGTGTATTTATGTCAAAGTTTAGGACATCGCAAACGTTAGTTAGACCCGGATCATCAAACAAAACGATGAATGAGTATTGCCTGGAAGTACGATATC
>JALHCC010000613.1:0-45703 GCA_024340765.1 Tolypocladium cylindrosporum
GAACCTGCGCGCGCGCGCGCGCTGCACGGCGCCGAGCGCGCTGCTCCCGCGCTGGCTGGGTGAGGCGGCGCTGCGCGGCGCGGGCAGCACGCGCACGGCGGCCAAGTTCTACGCCTCGTCCGACAGCGTGGTGCGCCGTGGGCAGGGCCAGCAGGGCCAGCAGCAGCAGCAGCAGCAGCGGGACAGGGACCCGGATCCAGCTGTCGAGAGGCTCCGCGCCGAGCGCGAGACGAGGGCCGAGCTGCGCAGCGTCGTCGGGCGCATGCTGTGGCGGGAGGTCTGGGGCGAATTCGTGACGGCGGGCGGCTGGTGGTGGGACGACGCGGCCTGCGTGGCCGAGTGCCTCGAGCTGGGCACCTTTTGGGAGTACCACCTGGTCGAGGCGGTGAGGGAGGCGCAGTAGTGAAGTCGGGAGTCTCTCGTGGTGAGTTGGGAGTTGCCGTAGTGAAGTTGGGAGTCGTGGTGGTTGGGAGTCGCCGTAGTGAAGTTGGGAGTCTCCCGTAGTGAAGTTGGGAGTCTCCCGTAGTCAAAGTTGGTTGAGAGACGAAAGACTCTTGCGGGCTGGTGGATTAAACTTCTGCTCGAGGTCCATGAATTTGATTTTGTCAACACCAAAAATAAGCTTCTGCTCGAGGTCCGTCGAATTTGATATCATCAACACCAAAGCTAGCTTCCGCGCTTCGTCCGTCGCCATCTTGATTTGATTTTTCCCACACCACCGCGCCCAGCCCAGCCCTGCAAATCCTGCGGCTGGACGTCACACCACTGGCGGGACCATCCACAGGAGCATCAGCTAAACAGATCCTTCAGATGGGCAAGAGTGCAAGCGCCAACCCCCTGATTGCGCAAACACCACTAACAGCTTCAACCAGCCACAACTTTGTCAGAAAGTCAATAAAAAAATCAAATACGTGACAAGATAGCCAGGCGCCTAGAGATTAGCCTTTTGTATGCCAAACTCGCGCCTGCACTAATGCCACTAATCGGCGAGGGAGTGACGCAACTACCCTTGAGCTCTTGGGAATTGCTGCCACGCCAACTTAGGCAGCTTGCTAGCTCTACGGTGGGAGTTTCGCCATCCTTTAATTCGCGAAGACGAGGGCATTGCGCAATCAATGTCGATATCGAAGCTTTCCAAGCGTAGTTGAGATCCGGTGGTGCGTTGCAGCCACTCGGCGTCCTATACTCCTCCAGTCTCGCCAGAACTGCCCACACATATCGAGATTTTAGACTTCCCACGGATCGTGTTGTCAACTCGGTGGCTAGTTTTTGCAGACGCTGACCAGAAAAGGCCAACTGCATGTTCACAAGCTTTTACTAGTCCTGCACTAGAGGTCCTAGCTTTCCTCCCACCTATCGATGGCCGTGGTTGCCTAGAACTACACGGAACTCTCACGAGGCCTCCCCCCTTAATCTAGCTTCACGACCAACTGAGGTTCCAATGCTGGGTGGGCCACTGTGGCCCGCGGCCCGTACTAGCGGCGGGAGGGAATCGCGGGGGCAGGGACAGGGCAGTGGCTGGCCCATCCGAGATGTCAGTCTCTCATGCCTTCCCAGGTACATAAAGCCCTCCTGTGTCCTTGCCATGGCAAGTCTTCCACCCAGAAGATACGCCAAACACCCCCGCCAACCACCACCAAAGGTTCAAGGCACTTGTTTCTCTCACCCCAAGCCAACACCCCCCCTTCAGAACCAACCATGGGATCGCCCACCCCCATCACCGACGAGGCCCTGCCTCGATTCGTATGGCCCCCATCCTTGCGCTGCTACGAGCCCCGAGCTGACTCGTCGCAGGTTCCAGACGCGACTCTCGAGTCTGCGCCGAGTCCCACCCCAGGCCCGGCTCAGGAGAGCCCGCCAGCCACTGTGAATCCCATCGCACGTGCCCTGGGTATGTTTGGCCCGCCGGTGACTCGCCTTGGTGCCGTCGACCCGGTTGCGTTCTGGGTACAGGAGAGCTACTGGCCTACCCCGGGGTACAGTCCCACCTACCGGGATGTGCAGGGGGTTTTCCCCCAGAGGAAAGCCTTGAGGTCGGCCTTCAAGGAAGCCAGCGACCGCATCCGCCGGGATCTGCTCGATGGCGAACAGACCCTTCCTGCCGCGGCCACCTCGGAGGACGCCGCCTCCCAGGAGGCTTTGACGGACGCGCGAGTCCAGCACGTGGCCAGGCTACTTCAAGATGTTTCCTCGCGGATGACGCACTCGGCGGAAACACCAGGCATCCCGTCGGTGAGCGTCAACACGGCCCCCCTGACCGAGAGTCGTCTCCAAGCTCTGACCCTGAGCTGGCGACTGTATCGGGGGGGGCCAGTCCGTCTGTACGGCCACGTCCAGGAGCCGCTTCCCGCTCCCAACCTGGATCCCAGCGAGGTGTACGACGACAGCGACACAGCTGTCAGCGGGCGGAGCATCGGGTGCAGCACAGTTCGCCCGAAGTTGCCCGCCTCGCCAGAGGGGCGAGGGCAAGGGCAGGAAGAATCCTCCGAGGGATCCGGGGGCCGGGAAACCCCTGGCTCCCCCTTGCGCAAGAAGGCCAAGGCGGAGCCAGACGCCCCGGAAGAGCCGCCGGCCAACTACATGGCCAACCTGCTGCTGAACGCAGAGCGCCTCGACTCCAACGGCGGAGCCATCCGGAGGGGTAATCGGCGGTTCCAGCGTTGCGGACTGCCAAAGTGGCGATAGTGGCCATGGCATGGCCCTCGCGGCAAGGGGACGTGGACGGCCTGTCGACTCACGAAGAACGTGTACGGTGTTGTTGAGCCCAAGGCTAGGCCGGCGGCCGATATCGACCCGCTGCCGCTCGAATCGGGCTTGGATAGACTGCAGAGGAACTGGGTTTCCCAGGCTAAGGGGGTCGCCACCTGTCACAAGTCCAAGACTACACGGGCTGCACAGGCCACACGGGCGACCCCTTGAGTTAGAATTAATTAGCTCGCAGAGGAACTGAGTTTCCTATGGCCGGTCGGGGGGGGGGGACTTTCACAGGGCTGAGAGGGCACTATTAATCATGGTCGGAGGCTACACGGGATACACGGGATACATGGGATACATGGGATACACGGGATACAGGGGATACATGGGATACAGGGGATACATGGGATACAGGGGATACATGGGATACATGGGATAAACGGGCTATACAAGATGCGGAACACGAGTGGGATCGGGGGAGGCACCATGGGCACAGGCGTTTGACGCAATTAATTCCGAGAAGAGGAACGGGACAAGTCTAGTAATACCAAGCATTTTCTCAATTGGCTCAATTGACTCGATACACGCGTGGTGATGGCTTCATCTCTCAAGAACGCCGCGCCAACGGTCATCAAGCCGACTCCCACCTTCGGTATGCGGCGTGGGCGCAACCCCGTACGACCAGCCATGGACGCGAAGCACGCAGTTGAGGGAATGAATGGGAGAGACGTCGGGCGTTTGCTCTTCCGCCTCGGACTGCGTATGCCTCGGGCGCCTCTGATAGAGGATCTACGACATCACCCTGCGACATCACCGGGCCCTCTCATCGACGACTGACGGATTCCCAGCCGAAAATACGTCAAAGGGATGACCGTCTTTGCGGCTTCTTCTGGACGCCGGGAGCAAGCCCACAGAGTCGTCGGGAAGAGCCGTTCACCTGACGCACTTCACAGTGAGCAGTACCTGATACGCAACCCCCAACGCCAGGCTGGCTACATCAGAACGATCGCTTACGAGCCTCACGAAGGGCTCGAGCCTCCCATGAACATCTCCGGAATACCCTGCTCGCCAAGGCCTGCCTGCAGTACATTGGTTTCCGCAGCATCTAAGAAGCCATCCCCCTGGGTTCCCAAACACCGCTCGGCGTCTGGTACATCCAGGATTGAAACACTTTTGACCCAACCTCCGTAGTCCTTGTCCACCCGAGAAAAGGTTGCTACGGAGCGAGACGAACGACAAGACAAATGCACGCCTCATGCGCTCAAGTATAGAATTGTGCCAGGGATTGTCTGACCCATGGCAGATGAGAAAGCTACCCTCCGTTGTACACCATCTTTCGAACCGGAGCTCCCGAACCATCTTTGCATGGTCTTGATAGTTGGGACAACGAGCCACGCAATGCTTTCATGGGCGGCGACATCTCAGCCGACATACTGAGCATGACGCGTGATTTCCTGTTTCTGTTGCTTCCGATCCAGCCGGATCTTGGCCGCTTCGGTTCCGTCGTCGGGTGGGAGCATCTCCTTGAACCACGGGTGTTCCAGGGCTTGCTTGGCTGTGATACGCCGCGAGGGATCGTATACGAACATCTTGCCGAGTAGGTCCAGCAGGTTCCTGTGAAAGTTGGTATTGGACGGGATGATATCCTGTCAAATCTATCAGCCGTGGAACGGGATGCGAGTTGATTAGAGACTTACGCTGAGATGCTTGATGGCCTTCACAAAGCGACGAGATCCCCGAGTCGTGCCCGTGGTGGGGTAGTCGAGTTTAAGGCGCTTGAAGAACCTGCGGCCGATTAGCATGTGAGCCTTGCGCGGATGACAATTCCAGGCAGGGATACTTCGATGCTGCATTTCCACTGCTCCGAGTGGACATCTTGTTGACCTGCTGGACAAGATGCGGGTCGATGCGGGAGCCGATGACCGCCTCCATCATAGCCAGATGCTCGATATTATCGTGCGTCTGGAAGAGGGCGTCGCCGGTAAAGAATTCGACAAGGATGCAAGCGATGCTCCAAATGTCACAGGGAAATGACCAACCCAGGCCAAGGATGATCTCGGGGGCTCGGTAGTGGCGCGTAGACACAACAGAAGAATGATACTCATCCTGAAAAGTCGCTGAGCCAAAATCAATCAGTCGAATCTCCGTGTCCAAAAGAACACGGCGCTGGGTGGCATGCCGATTGTTGTTTGTCGACGACGAGGGAATCCTGCGGTTGTAGGTGAACGTTTGGTAAGAGTCGTCGCACAGCAAGATGTTTTCCGGCTTCAAGTCGGTATGAATCAGGTTCAGATCGTGAAGAACTGTCGTACATCGGTAAGCCAGTGCACTTCCCAGATAAGCATCAAGACTCACAGGCGATGCTGGTAAGCAGCTGGCGGGCAAAATTGCGGATATGGCTATTGGGAAATGGTACAAAGCCGTTGCTCTTGAGGAAGTCGAAGACGCTTTGGCGATGGAGATCCATGACGATGCAGATGTGACCGCGGTAGTCGAAGCAGTCGCGGAGGTGGATGCACCGGTTGCGGTTCTCCTCGTCGTTGACCTTCAAGGTGGCGAGCACTCGAAGTTCGATCCGAGAGGCGTCACGGTACTTTTGGACCGACCGGATGACTTTGACGGCCACAAGCTCGTTGCGTCGTCGGTCATGAGCCTGGACGACCTTGCCAAAGGTGCCCTGTCCGAGAAGCTTGTTGATTCGGTCTTAAACAATCAGCGAGTTGAACAGCGGGATGTATCAAACGACGGTGTACATACATCTATCGGTGAGGTCAGCATCGGGAACGACAATGTAATGGCCGTCGTCGTCGTCGACCGTGATGTTGTTGTGCCGCTGCGGTGATCAAATCAGCGAAAGCATTCGAGAGGAGCAAAGACTATAGACTCACCTCGTGGATGACGCGGACGCGGACGTCGCCCGCCTTCTTCAGGGGTAACGGGGGCGGTTTGTAGGTGAAGAAGCCGTCGCCGAGGCCGTCTATGTCTCGACGCTTCGCCTCGTTGGCAGCTTGCTGACGGGTCCGCCTGCGTTTGGGTGTGGTGGCCCGGACGACGTCGTGCTGGCCGTTGGATGAGAGCGAGGTGGGCACCGTAGTGCCCTGGACCGAGTTGGTGCCATCGCCCGACTGGTTCGAGCCGACGGACCTATTCGCGCGTGAGCCGACGTCCTGGACATGGTAATCCACGGCCCGGCTGGCGTCTGCGTCGCCGCCTCGTCTCCGTTTCCTCGTAGGCCCTTGGCGGGCCATGGCATGGTCAAGCGTAGCCGACGGCGCACCCGCAGGAGCCGAGACGTAGCCATTCGTGATTCTGCGGCTCGTGTTCGCCTCGGGCTCGGGCGTGTCGGCGATGACGATGACTTCTTTGGGCACGCCGTTGCGGTAGAAGTCGTCCCAGTCGGGCTCGCGGGAGCGACGGCGCTTCCGCGAGCGCGGGGCGAGATGGCCAGGGACGGCGGCGGCGACGGTGCCGTTGGCCATTGCGGACGTGTAGTCATGCTCCGGACGAGCGGCGGATGGGGAGGGGATGTAGGCAGATGGCCCAGGCTTGGGGGGTTGGGTTGCGCCCTCGGTCGGATAGCCCGCACCAACAGGCTGTGAACAGACGGTGGATGGCGCGGGCAGTCGAGCGGCGGTGGGCGTCGACATGGCCTCGCTCCGGGCCGCGAGCCCTGCGGAGGGCGCGCGCAGGGGGTTTGGGCCGTCGAATAGTGCAGTCCGTGATCGAGGGCTCGTCCGTCCGGCTGCGGGCATGTGGTGTTTCGAACCGACGTCCATCGGGGGGCGGGACGAGGAAATGGGGAGCGTCGGTGTGAGCGCGGCAGGGCGTGGGCCACTCTGCCAGGCCTAGTGCCGCTGCTGCGGGCGACTGACCTGCCACGCAGCGTGGAGATGAATGAGACACGGCGATAGAGGCATGTTAGCAAAGCTCTGCCTTGCGATGGCGAGGCGGCCGTTCAGGGGGGCAGAGAGGGAGGGCGCCCGAGTCGCGTCCGTCTCCGTCTAGGGGTCGGGCGGCGCGATTCGAAGGGCCGCGGTCGAAGGAGCAGAGCCAGGTCGCAGGATGCAACGAGGTAACGGTGAAGCCGAGAAATGCCAAATCATGGCTTGCGCAATTGGCAATTGGCGGCCCTGCGGTTTAATGTAAGCGTCAGCGACCAGTTTTAGTGGGCCGCGCCCTGTAGCCCAGACGTATGTCACTTCTCGTCTGCGCGTCCACGAGCAATACGTCGTTGACTCGTTGCCGCTCTTGACACCCCAGCAGTTGCGCTTCGGCCGACATGAGCTGCGTCGCGTGTTCGCTTGCGGCGGCACGGCGAAGCTGCCACCTAGCCTGGACAGTTAGTGATGCCTTGGAGGTGACTTGTAGGCGCGCGCTGGCCACGTGACTTGGTGGATTGGAACGAAGCAAGAAGCACTGGAGGACAGCTTCGAGACATGAGCGGCAGCGACCAAATCGATGATTCATTCTGTCCTCAATCATTTGTCAACTTCAAGCACAATGGCCCTGGAGTCCTTTGTCTTCACGCGCAGTTCTGCCGCGTGAAACAGGGTGAGCTGCTCAAGTACTCGGCTGGGAAAGCAGCTCGCACAAGAGGCTGACCGACGAGATCGCCAACAACTTCTCAGTCGAACGGCAAATTCTTCACCTACGATGAGGCCACCCTAGAATCGCTCGGTGGGTTTGTCGACCTCAGCAGGGGCACGTAGCTAACACGATATCGAGATACCTTGGGTGGCATGACGCGCTGCGTAGGCGCGGAGATTTCTCTTCGTTGAGGCTAGCCGTGGCAGCCTTCAGCGTTATCTGGACGAAAACTACTACAAGACAACCTCCTCTTCGCTCCGCCGGGAATGGTGAATACAAGCTGTTCAATCCATCGCATACATTCGTTGTCATGACGTAGGACATTCTGGTATGCGTCTGGACAATTTCCTGGTTCATGCCATACCGCCCATCTCGCTCCATCCCCGGCTGTGTGACTTTGGTCCGTCAAATCCTGGTCGAAACTGCGGTCGTAGGGCACTCTCATCCGCGTCTGTCGGCGATGTAGTTGGATCTGTGGACTCGGCCACCCGGCTTCGCGGAGAGGAGCTCATGGCGCCGGCGGTCAGAGGTATCTCCTCGCAAACCCCCGAAGGTCGCGGAGGTCTGGGCCCCCGTGCCGCGCGAATCTCGCGAGCCCGCTGTCGACGGCCGCCAAAGGGTCTGGGGGTGGCCCCGTCGGAAGCTCGGGGAACTCTGGTCGAGCTTGGGTATGGTCGAGAACTGCCAACGCGGTGCGGGTCAGCGGGAATCTTGATAATCCGTCCCACAGCTTGGACGGATGCTGCCGGGAATCGTGATGCGCGCCCACCGACTTGGTCTTCTTCTTGGATTGGGGTTGGTCTCGCAAGGGCTCTCCTGCGGCCATCTCCTTCGGCACTGCGGTCTCGCCAGGGTAAGCCATCAAGGAGGGTTGAGAGCGGGGGGGTTCGATCGGTTCTCTGGTCGCGGCCTTGGGCGGCATCTGAGCAGGAATCGATCAGTTAGGTGGCAGGTTTAGGTGGCAGGCACGATGGTGACCTCGTGCGATATGGGGATTTGTCGATTTTGAACACGCTCAAAAGTCTCGCCAACCAGCTGGTCAAGAAAGGGGCGGTCCGTCAACAGCTGTCACGCACCCTCCGAATCCCAGACTGCCACTGTGAATCAACCTTTCATGCAGAAACGGTAAACAGAATCGCGAAATGACCAAAGCGGCTGTGCTTTGTAGTTGTGAAGATTGTGAAGGAGTTGTGTTTGTGCAGAGCAAAAGGCAATATGTAGGCGAAAGGACGCGTTACGCGCACTGTAGCCACGGCAACAATATATACCATAGGCATCAGGCCACCGGAGCATATCGATACAGGTATCCCAAACCAGTGTATGAATCCAGACTCAGCCAAAACAAAACTCCGATACTTTGCCAAGCACCCCATGACAACTGCCCCCGGTATCCCGATAACCAAACTGAGTTGATCGACGACAATCATCACGCTAAATTAGAACAAGAGGTATCTGAAAAGGAGCACGAGAGAAGTAGAGCCAGCACACGAGCAGGGCCAGTCGCACTGTTGATTAACTTCCTCAACAACTTCGACCACCGTCGGCCGAGCTTGTTCGAGACTTGGCAAGTTCTGTCATGCTCTCCGACTCCAAATTCCTCGGGCTCCTCGCCGGCGACTTGAACTGACCCCGGTTGCCCTGGTGGCCGGCGGTGCCTTGCTCCGCTGCGTCGGCCTTTCCCACTCCTACAATCTCTGAGACTGCGGGACGCCGGTTGAGCCTCAGGTCACTGATGAAGTTTTTGCACGCGCCCCACGACGTGACGGCGTAGATGACGGCGTTCCAGAACCCCTGCAGCGGCAGCACAAAGGCGCTCATGAACTCGAGCGGGACATAAGCGTCCTTGTTGTGCACCACAGAGTAGACTCGGTTGGCGCTCGAAGGAATCCACGTAATGAGGATGGCTGTGAAGAACAGGATGGCGCACTTGGTGTACGACCACGCCGCGTTGTTCAGCTCGTGGTTGCGTCGTCGGGTAGGGTTGGGGCGGTGCGGCGTCGTCTGGACGGTGCTCGACTGCTGAACGGTCCTGCCCTGGACAGGCGGTACAACCTCGTCGGCGGATGACGAGTTGTAGTTGTCAGCAGAGATGTGGACCGAATAAGCCCCAGTGGCGCTTTGGGAGTTGTCTCCCGCAGAAGAATCGCGCCTTCCCATGGGCCCGAGATGGATTCCCCCAGCGTTACCAGCTGCTTCCGTGACCACGGTGATGTCGGTTCTCTTGATGGTGGCGAAGGCTTCGCCGTTGATGGACAGAGGGTCCGGGTCCGACGAATGGAAGTCGTGCAGTTGCTTGCGTTTCTCATAGATGGTACGCCCGGCTCGGATGTAAATGAAGAAGGTGATGAGGATGGTAACCCTACACGCACGGTTAGACATAATCTACCGTCATGAAACACGACAACCCAGGCAAACTCACCACACCGGCCCGTAGAAGGTGGCGATACGGAGAATGTCATAGTCAGGGGAAACCCAACACCACAGCGTGGCATTTCCGTATATGCGCTGCCCCTGCGCGTTCCTGATAAAGATGAAGATGAAAGCAGGCACAAAGGGGACGCCGTAACACCCGATCAGATACCATATCTCCATTTTGCGGAGTCGCTCTGCATCAAACTTGTAGTAAAAGGTGAGATAGACGTTGATGGCCATGGTCAAGGTCCAGAACGCATCCGCGGGCATGAACCTGTCGATTGTCTGTCAATATCAAGCCTGGGGACTCCGAAGCGTGGGGTAGGACAAACAGCTGGATCAAGAAAGCCTGGAACTGGCAGCCAAACGAGTCGAGCTGGGTGAGGTAGGCGCGGGACATCAACGTGCCGACGTTGGTCATCATGTTGCCGAATGAAGCGTAGAAGACGAGCCGGTTGATGGGCTTGTGGAAGGCCCTTGAAGAACAGAAGGTACCGATGGTGAAGATACATCCCAGAAGCGAGAGAACTGAACACGCCCGCTCAATCACGCTGATAGCCGTGAGCTGCTCCGCCGTCAGTTCGCTCATGGCTGCCGAGTTTGTCGATGAGATGCCGAATTGAGGACGTCGAAAGAGAGTGTCGAGTCGGGCTGCCCGGTGGCGTTGGGTTGGAGGACAAAGGAAGGACAAAGGGTGCCAACGTCGGGCAGTATCGACCCCGTGCGAGAGAGCACCGATCTCTGAGATATATAGGCTGATACCCGAGGATCTCTGTGGATATCAATCGTTTGGGGCAGAGGGGCGGTGGATATCTCATATGGATGCCTCGATGCGCGGCGACGTATCGCGCTCGACAAGAGATGGGATCGGGTGGACGGGCGAGGAGAAAGGAAAGTCAATTACTCGGAGGAGAGGTCCGTGAGAGACGGTTTGTTGATCACGGCTAAACAATTAGCATGCCAGTGGAGCGATGCTACGAGTCGATCGCGGTCGGGTCGGTAGGCACAGGGCTCGCTCCAAGAGCCAAGGCTACGATGTCTCTCTCTCGCGGGGGAGGGATAGAGAAGAGAGGCAAGGTCCGCGAACGAGGGGTGCCAGAACGCCGGTGCAGTGGCAGACTAGGACGAGATGGCGAGAGAGTCACGGCCGAGAAGGCGTGGAAGATTGACCTTGTACCGGCGCCTCACGGACCAGGGGTGTTCGAAGAGGACAAAGGGCCGCGGTTGGCACTGACCACCACGCTCGTGAAGCTTCCTTGACAGGGACATGGCTCGCCAGGAGAGCAAGGGTCTGCCGACGGGGGCGGCTGCTGAGGGGTCTAGGAGATGAGTTACACGGCGAGTTGGTGTGGTGCCGTGGATGTCAGAGAGCAGAGGAGTGCGTCTGGGGCGCAGGTCTGTCCGTCAGGCTGGGCCGTGATGGTGGTGTGGATTGAAGACTGTGGATGCCGTGAGGGACTCGGACTTGATGCAGAGCCTCCGGCCGGGGCATCAAGCCAGAGATGCCGACTACGAGTACGACGGCATCGAGCATCGAGTCGAGATTAGACTCCCATTGGCGTTGCACGGAAGAAGGCGGCCCTGCAAACGGCCAGGCACTTGCCGTGAAACGCAAACAAGGGACCAGCCGGCTCGGGCCCGGGCATCCATCTGCATCTCTGCATCAGCACTCGCAGTTCATCGTCCGTCCGTAGCATCGCGCCAGACCCGGGCCAGGGGTGCCATGCAACTGGCCTAGCGACAGGGGCGAGGAAACTAGCCTGGGCCCTCGAGTGAAGACGGGAACCTGGGGAAGAGAAGAAAACACAGCGCCGGGGCGTGAAACCCGCCTCGGCAACGGCCAGCCAGGGCGCGGCGCGGGGGATCATATGCCAATCGCAATCGATCCATCGGATCCATGATCCATGCCACTCTGGCTGCATATACATAGGACGACGAGACGCCGTCGGTCGTATGGTGCCTGCAGATGTCGCGTGTCCCGCCGCAGAGTTTGCTGGTGGTGCGACCAACCGTCCGCGGCTCCGTCCGCCCTGTGCGAGGAGGCACCCGTAGTTACTTGTACGTACGAACATGCAACGCTCGTAGGACGCAGCGATAGTCGGCGGGGTGAAGCGCGCCGTACTCGTACGGGGCACGAAGTGGGAGAAGCGGCAATAATAGTACGAGTATGTACGTCTGTATGTACGAGTAAGTATTCGTAGATGGGAGATGGAGCGCTAGGTTGCTGCCCCTCTCTGATGGCGAGGCGCGGAACCGGCACCACCACGCCCGACGACATGCGGCCGAAACCAGCCGAATTCGAGTCAGTGCCTCACAGGGCAGCCCTGAAACCCACAGACACACACTAAACAGCCCGCCCCATCGACGTCGACGGCCCAGCCGGGGGCGGCACAACAACCGTCCAATGCCGCCGCCGAGTCCCTGGCTGGTTTCCAGCGCCGGTGCTGGCGCCCCGTCTGTGCGGCCAACCGGTTCCAGCGCGGGCTCCAGCGGGCGGCATTAGCCCTCGTTGACGCGAACGCTGCAGCGCGCCGATGGAGCACCTCGCCCGCCTGCGAGGCCTCTCTGATGACAGGACCCGACTACGGATACATGGGCGCCGCCGATCTTTGCGACCGAGCTCCGCTTGTCGAGCAGGCGAAAACCCGGTGCGCGGCGCGCAGGTCCTTTCGAGTTCCCATTTTTTTTTTCGTGCTGCTCGACGAGTACTCGTACGGACTAAGCCTTGCTAGATGCCAGCTAGGAAATGGGACGGCCAGGGCCGCTGTCGTTGGAACGCGGCCGGCGTGGAGAGACGTCACATCGCCTTGCCGTGTTGTTGGTGCTGCTGTCCCGACGCGACCAACAACGCACCATCATCACCAGTTCACGACCCGTCTCCCGGCCCGCTATATTGGCTGGCTTGGCTGGCTGCTCCCGACTGTCGACAGAAGTCGTCGCTCTGGTCCCGCCTCTTGCGTGGACCATGCGCCGCTGCAGCTCCCCATCGTGACCGCCGCCGCCGGACAGGGGCTGCTTGATGTGAGATGCCGCGAGAAAGGGCTCTGGCGGCCAATCACCAACCGCGTGCATGATGATGGCGATGAGCATCGTGACCCGCTGGCGTGGCGGCCGTGGCGCCAACGCCTGCGAGCGAGGCTCCGGGCGTTCTCGTCCAGCGCCAACGTCCCCGTCCGTTCTCCTCACAACGTCTCTGCACCTCATCCGGAAGTCATCCCCTAGATCCAGAAACTGGCGGCATGGATCAAATCGGAGAGGGGGCGACTGACCGGGGTATTCCATCCACGCTGCCCGCCCCAAGATCAGCATTGGGAGGCACCGGTGCCCGTTGACCACTTTGACATGTCTCTCCTCGCCGTCCACTGGCGTCACTCGCATGTGAAGAACCGCGAGTCCCGGTCACACATGCCGTGCGAATCTGTGCGATCGGCCAGCAGGGACTGGCTGACTGGGTGCGAGTGGTACGGCGTAGATGCACCTGTTCATCCGGTTTTTCTGGAACGACGAGGGGCCCTTTTGTCCCACCCGACACAACTGTTGGCCGTCTCCGATAAAGCGCTTCGCCGGCTCAACTGCGTACGAGTGCGCCCGAGTGCGCACGCGTGTATGTGTTCACATCAATCTTCGCGGCTCCAAGTACTCGATGCTCGCTGGAAAGTTAGATGGGCACACGCATGGTCTGCGCACAAAGGACGGCCTTTGGCCCAAGCAGGCTATGAGCCATCCCCAGCCTAACTTCTTCCCATTCACGAGTCCGTTCGCCACCGGTGACATCTGCCGACGGTGCCGACTTGGCTACTTTTATTACCTGTCAAGTTGGCAGTTCTTCATCCCCACGTTCTTCATCCCACGTTCTCGAGACGAGCCCTGCCACGGCTGCTGATAGCTGACATTGAGCCAGTAAATTTGCTGATATCCCAAATGCATATCCCACGCATCCTAGACATTTGCTTGCCGGTCCCCGAAGCTCTCCTGCTGTCCTGTGATATCTTTCCACCAATGTACGGAGTATGCCGGGTCCCAAGAACAGGCATCGGCATGCAGATAACGCTGCCTTGGTTCCGACGGCAGTTGGCCTCCTGCCGTATGCGCCAAGCGTCATGACAGCTGCATGTTGCGGCCACGGTTGACAGCCGTATTTAAGCACAGCTGCTGCGACGTTTCCGCCCAGACCCCATCGAGAAGGCATGAAGTTTGGTCGACAGGCCAGGAACAATATAAAGTTCAAGCGCCACCCTCGCCTCCTTGTCCCTCATTTCGGCTCCTGCGATGTCCGGCCGGCACCAGACTTTCGTCACTGCCGGCCCAGTCCCCAACCCAATCTTCAAAGAACCCTATTCTTTGCGAGTCGCCGCTCGTTCTTCCACGGCGCCTGGGGTTGTGCGCCGTTGCCGGTACTCGTATTGCTAGCCGACATGGACGTGTAGGCTTCGTCGATAGGATCGCGCGCGTCGTCCTGCGCAGTCTCGACAGTGACAAGCGAGGGTCCTATCTTGCCATCCCATCTCAAGCCCATGTAGACTGCGCCGCCCATGATACCGGCTCCCGTCAGCGCGGCGTTTGCTGCCTTGTGTCGTGCGAGCATCATGGCCCTGAGCAGGTTTTTTGATCTTTCCACTCGGAGGAACTAAAACTTGGCCAGCACTCGTCTGCGACACAAACCACCCGCTACTTTATATGAAACGCTTTGCTCATGTGGCGGTGATGTCGTGGTGATGCCATGCTGAGGTCACTCCTCAGCCACCCTCCCCGCGGCGGCGATGGTCACGCCGCGTATTGAGCAATCGACACTACCAAACCAACTGTGTCCTGGAGCTGTCAGGCTTTGGGCGATTGACCGATTTGGGCATTCACATAGATGAAGCTTCGTTATTAACGGCTCGACTCAATTGGCTACAGATGCTCCAATCGTGAAGTCCAACGCTTCTAACACGCTGCCAACGCTACTCCTTGGCTATAACTGCCGCCATCTCCGCATTTCATGGCCCTCCTTTGCCATGGTCTCGCCCTCGACAGCTGCATGATTTCCCTACCTTTCCTTTGTCTCTGTTCTGGTCTTCAACTCTCAAACCACTTGTCCTTTATATATAATATTAGCCTCTTTTATTTCTACAGGGAAACCGGAGAGACTCACTTCGAGAACATCCAGCGATATACTTCTTCTTTAGACCTTGCTTTGTTGCTATAAGCGCGTGAATCTCTTGCAATACGTATAGCTAGGAAATGGCACTACGGGCAGCGAGGGAAGCGAGGGCAGTAAGTTACGGTAGTAATAGTAGCAATAGCAATAGCAGCAGCAAGGTCAGCAACGGCGGCAATAGCAGCAATAGCAGTAAGGTAAGCAACGGCAATAATAGTAGTATTGCCAGCAATGCCAGCAAGGCCAGCAACGGCGGCTATTTTCCTCAAGTCCGTTTATATTGAATATACATATGTCTTTGACGTAGGATATATCACATCTGCCGCATAATACCATATCTTATTAATAACTCGGCATCTGCATTCAGAGATCAAGCCTCGTTGCATTCTTCTATTAATAGGCGACATTTAGTCATAACGATATAAAGAACGATGCGAGGCCGGATCCGATAGAACGGAGGCGGTACCCATAATACAATACAAGAAAGCGGAATATTAAATGACCGAGGCGGGATCACACAGCCCTACTAAATAAACAGAGAGAACCGTGAATATAGGGGGCGCAATACAACAGCCAGAGACTACTAGATTGGCTACCGAAATATGCAGGCTAGGTGGGCGGCTACGTGAGGGGTTCTAGATTCCACGAAGACTCTCTATCCAATAGACATTTGCATGTCATTCACGTTTTGACACATTCAACCTTTTAGGGCTTAATAGAGCCACGGGTACCCGTGGCTATGAGCCCCCACGAGACCCGTGGGGGAGGTAGCAAGTCGCTATAGCAAGGGCAGCAATGCCAGCAGGGCAGGGCAGCAATGGCAACAATGGCAGTAACGGCAGCAACGATAGCAATAGGAACAATGACAGTAACGGCAATAATAGTAGTAATGGCAGCAACGGCAGCAGTAGCAGCAACGGCAGCAACGATAGCAATACCAACAATCGCAGCAATGGCAACAATAGTAGTAATGGCAGCAACGGCAGCAATAGCAGTACCGGCAGCAATGGCAACAATAGCACAATGCCGCATTGTATACCGCATCTCGAGGCTCAAGTGCAGTGTCGTGAGCTATAAAGCCTGGCTGGTCTCGTAGTCTACGGACAGGCAGGTTAATCTTGTCTATCCAGTCCTAGATTCGTCTTTGAGACCACGTTCAAGCCCCTTCGCCTTCTGCCTTTTCAAGAACCTTCCCGTAGATCCTCTGCTACCATGGCCTATTACGACAAAGTCACTAGCAAAGCCCTCTTTGCCAAGTACGCGAGCGCAGCCGAGAGTTTCGACTCTCTTTACCAGTCGAACGACTTTAAGACTGCCGTGAGTTCCTGGGGTACGGCATACTTATATGCGAGCCGGGTCATTTGCGCCAAGCCTCAGAAGCGCCTCGCCCTCTTTTCTGACGACTACTTCCCAGGCTCTGCAAAGGGGGTCCACGAATACATCGACCGTCTGGTCGAGGGGCCAACTGCTAGCCTCAGAGGTAAGACTGAGCACCAGATTGTTCAGGAGAACGGTCAGCCAGACAGTGTCGGCTATGTCTGGGCCGCGCTCGCCCGGCTCCAGGAAGCAGACAACGCAGATTCCCAGGCTCCCGCTACGACTTCGAATAGAGCCGCAAGAGAGACACGGACGACACAGCATTTTGAATACGTCTCGTCTGCGACCATGCAAGTCGGCAGCAGCTCGCCAACCAGACCAGGGTCAGACTCGGACGAATCTATGGAGAGCATTGATTGGGCAAACAAACAATCATCAGCTCCCCTTGAGGAGTTGGCTGTGCGTCTGGCGAGCCGTTTTATCCGTGTTGTTGTTAACTACGCCCAGCCAACCGACAAGGCGTTTCCTGTTCGCTTTCGCGACGAGCGTCTCGCGCACGTCTTCAGGAATGACTCCAGGCAGCGGATTCAGGCAATAGACGATGGTGGCCTGGAGATCAAGAAGGGTCCTGGATTTTTGCAGGTGGCAACGATAGAGGCAAAACGAGCCTTCCAAATGTTCACGAATGAAGGCCAGCCGACAGTCTCGGACACCACTCTCGGCCAGTTGGTCGGACAGGCTCTCGCCCTATATCGTACTAGGGAAACCACGACCGTCGCTGAAGAAGAGTGAGTATAAAGTGTTTGCTTTCCCCAGCTCTGCGACTCTTCCTGATTAACTGACAATTCCCATAGCCATATAACCATCCTCGCCGTTACCCATTATATAAAGTTTGTCCACTTTCATATCAAGGACGACTTTATCTACGAGTACGAGGATCCATCTCCTACAGCGGACTACTTGAGAGTGAGCTCTACAGAGTGGTTCGACATCAGCAAGCGACGCCATCGCAAAGAAGTCATTAAGCATATTCTGGCTCTGTTGGCGTGGGCGGATGAGAATCAAGGCAGCTATAGACACGAGCCTAGGAACAGTGGTGACTACCATGGTGACAGCGATGACTCCATGTATAGTTGAAGTCATACCGTTTTCCCTCCTACCTATTAGATGGTCGTGATGGTCGTTGTTGTCTCTCGTTGTCTTTTGTTTTGACTTGCACAATGTGAAAGCTCTACCTGGGCAGGCAGAGCCTCTACGACTTACACGACATCCGTTACACTCGGCCTTTGGTGTGTTCGTTCTTCCTGAACAAACCAGTCTTCTCCATTAGCACACATCAAATAACTCAAGAGGTTATTATCGCCTGCCGCGCGCTCTTTCTTTTCTTACCTTCTAGGGGCGTCCTCGCCGTCCTCGCCGTCCTCTTCCCGTTTAGACCAATGGGCCTAGATTGCGTCTAGAGATTGAATGCCGCTGACGGTGCTCTAATGAGTCCCTAATGTGCTCCATATTGCCTACGTGAAATCGTATTATCGGTCTCGTCGTCGTCTCGAACGGAAAAGACATAGCTTGAGGGTCTCTCTCGACTTTTCCCTCTAAAAATGCCATTAGCGGCGAGATTAGTAGATCACCTTTCTATAAACGGGGGAGGGGGGCTGCGGGGTGCTTCTTCGCCTGTAGCAGGCTGTGCCTCTGGCGGCACTACGAGAGCGGACTTGCGATGGATAATATGAGCGGGCTTGCGACGGTATTATAATGGATGATCTGATATGCTTTATTAGAGTGACTCGTTAGGGTTGGTGGCACCGTGGCATCAACCAGGAGATGGGACGCACACTACCACCACTGCCCGGCGGGACATCCAGGGAACCAAGACACCCGGCATGGGCTGCGACGTGACCTATGCGTCGTCTTCCGCCCCGGCACGCCGTGGACTGCGAGGTTCCGAATACGGGTCACGCCGCGGTTAATACGAATGTAAACTGCTTGTCTTGCCCATCTCGGCGTCCGCTGCGGTAGCCTCGAGGACAGCGGCTTGTCGCCGGCAATGATATAGCATTATGTAGGAGGTGTATCTAATTAATTGCTGCACATCTTGTAGTATCTAATGCCTTGGTCTTTGCCCACCGCTTCGCACATCCTCGCCAAGTCTTGTTCTGGAAGCAAAAGCGCGATAAGGCGATCGCGAAGGGATTGGTACGGCTTGTATGGGATAGCAGTGATCTTGACCGGGATGGATATCGGCTCTGACGGCTCGAAGGAAGGGTCCTCGAGACTGCAAAGGAACGAAGAGGTAATGCGCGCCGTATAGAGATAGACAGTTTCCTTGTCGGTTGACGAGGCTAGTACCTGGGACTTAAGAGAGAGGACGAGTTGTATTAGCGGGAGAAACTTGCACGCAGCTCAAAAGCGTACCGTGAACAAGGACAAGTCATGTTCCTCTCGAAAGCCGGCCCGTATCTTATTGTCCTGTGCCAAAGCGATAAGGATCGCTACGACGTAAGGATCGTGTAGGCAGTTTCGGGGGGTAATTTTCTTCAGTTGGAGATTGGATAATGAACGGGCGGATTTACACCGCCACCTCTTGTCAGAAAGCGGGAACAAATCGCAACGCAAGAGACTGATGCTCTCGAGGTCAACGTGGGCCGCAATAAGCGGTGGCCATGCGTCCAGATCTTCTTGCGGTATCACAGGGAGAAATACGGTGCATTGGAGGGTCTGGACGTGACGCCTGTTGAAGGTGAAGCGCAATTTAGGTCTATTGACATCGTGAGTCGCAGCAACGATGGCAAGGTAAGGAGGCGCCGAACAGTCCCTCGAATGGTCCATCTGTCCCAAGAAGTTCGGGAAGAGCATCTTCTCGATAGGGCAGTCTCCCATGTCGATACTCAAGGGCATAGTGCAGACAACCGGAGCCTCGCCTCCCAAACAATTTGGGCGTCCGTGTGGGAGGCGCAGGAGATGGGCCACTGAATGAGCATCCAAGCAGCTCGAGATGGCGGTCGGTCCAGCGAAGTGGGCGCACGAGGAGTCGCTCCCCGCGATGAAGACGGACAATCTGAGAGACTGATAAAGGTGCGGTAGGTTCAGAGAGCCGGGGCTCAGGCGGCGTGTCTTCTTCCATGGCGGCCCCGTGTGTGTTGTTGCACTGTTGACGATGGCGACTCGCGACGCGGTTGCTTGTGTGGCGCCAAGATTAGAGTTGTCACTGGTGCAGTGCTGACATAACACGCCCAACGCGCTAGCCATATGCGGCACGACACTGTTGGTACTTGGCGATATCCTCTCCTGAACGACCTTCTAGCGACGACTACTATACACGAGTTCATAGCTGTCATGAAAGAAGACCATCGAACCGCCAACACCGATCCCGCCATTCTGCGCCTCATCTTCCATCGAATGAGCCTTCTGATTATCATCGTACTGAGATGTCTTCTAACGTTCCTGTCAGGGTCCGCCAAAACCGCGCCGCCAAGCGGGAGGATAAGAGGTATACTAGCCGTCACCAGCGTCACGCGGTCGCTACCTTCGCTCGGTTATGAAATGTGTTGATCCTCCGATATATATTGAACGCGTACGAGGGAGAATTAACTGTATCGGGCATGGTGTGTGCTGGCTGGCTGTTATTGTATGACGCATAGCAAAGACATGTCGCTTAAGAGGTTGGGAATGGTTACGTGCGGAGTTGTCTCATCGTTCATAGACAGAGCTTCGTCCCGATGTGAGCACCAGATGTATTTCAACTAGTTAAAAGGCTATATAGTAGAGCAACTTAGTTACCAGTCACGAGTGTAGATAGCAGTCCCCGCGACTTTAATATTAGTAAACTAGTAGCTTAGTTGGGTGCCCGTTGCGCCGGGGGTAGTAGGGCACTTCGGAGCCCCTGACGGAAAGGTGAGGATAATGACCCAACTCCCTCAAAGAACGGAGGCACATTTGGTGTGAACTTGCACTTTATTTGTAAGATCAATCCAATCCCGGTAGCCAACCTCCCCCGCTTAGCGACGCGGCGAGGCCCTCAAAACCAGTCGGCGCCTGCTCACTGGTATCCGACGGAGCCTGGTGAATGCCATTGTTCCGGTTGTGGCCAAACATGAAGACAGAATCGGCTGGGAGGCTTCCGCCAATGCCCCACCCTTCGAAATTTTGATGCCATCTGGCACTGTCGTTCAGGATCCAGTGCTGGCCGTTGATATTGGCCTCCTGGACTCTGGGAGACACCTGCCTAGTGCCAGATTGGCTGTTGCCATCGGGCGGTGCCATGCCATTGCTGTTGACTGAAAGGAATGTTGAGTCGAAGCCTGACGTCGATGCACTAGCATCTTGACGCGCCCACCCGTCTAGCATATCAGGGCTGAATTCTAATTGCCCTGCGTCGAATGGTATACCTTGCTGGTGTGTTGCTGTTTGTTGCTGTTGGGGGAGGCGAGGCTCGCCACGTATCATCTGTAGTGGCGGCATCATCGACATCCGATCGTCAATGGATGCAGAAGGTAGCGTTAGGTGATTCAGGTGAGCTTGGGCGTAGTGGCTCAGAGGGCTGTACTCTCTCTGCGACGTGGGAACCGAACCGTCGTCTGATATCATGGGGGATGTATGTTGGCTTGATGCAGGGGAAGGGATGTCAGAGGTGCTGAAGAACCCGTACTTCTCGTCTGTTCGTTGGAGGACAGAGGCGGCATCCTCAGGGAGCTCGCATCTCCATTTTCTAGCGAGGACACTGAGGATACTCAGAGTTCGTCGGGCACAGAGCCAATCTTCGGCAATTTCTTCCAGGTGCTTGACTCCATGGATGATATCACGCCTGGCACTCTTCTCGGGCAAGTTGAGCAGGTGGATTGTGCAGGCGCTGTGGATCATGTATACGGCAATGTTGCATATTTGTCGCAGGTTGTACGTCTTCTTGTAGAGCCGCATGAGCTTGGAGATGGCTCCGGCATTGGCTGAACATATCCTTCGTGGGGAGACGTGGGCCGGCAGCGGCGAAGCGGACGGAGCGTACTTCAAGAAGGGCCTGAAGAGGTGGATGTATTGGAGATGGAAGAACATGCTAATAGTCGTTAGCTGTGTCATGAACGCTATTTCCATACTCGATGGGGTAGGTATCAGCTTACTGCATAAGAATCACATTAGGCAACTGCCCTTCTTTAGGCTCAAACTCGTCGGGCAACTCTTTGCGCCACTCCTCCAGCCGTTGATGAATCTCGCTAAGCTTCTTCAGTTCGGCCGACTTCCCGCGGGACCTGCCAATGTGATTTGGGTGATAGAAGAAGAGGAGAAGATCGCTGCTAATTTCGGACAGACTTGAGAGCTGCAAAGCTGCTGCTCGCGTTCTCCATGGTTGCTCGTAGGATTCATCGTAGCCCTTGTCGGTCAAAGGAGACCACATCGCGGCGTCTTCATCGGGGAATACATCAAGCCTCGAGACGTTGGAAGAGCTCTTGGGCAGTTGAGGTAATCTGCCCAGGTAGTTGGACCAGCACTTGTCGAAGAGAAAGCATCCCCAGAAAGTGACCTTTCTCGCATCAATCTCCTCGTCAGTCAGGCGCTGCCTTGCCGTTCCGCTGATCTCGAGGTTAAGACCGATGTCCTGGGCCATGCGGAAGCTCATGCCGCTGTACACCCAGCCCTTGGCCTCGCGAGCACAGCCGGCTTCCCGGACTGACATGAGCGCCAAAGCCTGGACGGTGACGAGGCGCGGCTTCGCAAACTCATCGTTGTCCAGAATCAGACGCTTTGCCTCAGCAAAGAAGTGGTCGCCTTTGGTCCGGCTATCTCCAGGGGCACCGTACGCACCAGGGACGTCCGTGAAGTGGCAGCCCAGTGCCAGCATGGCATTCACCAACAAGGGTGAGCAGTGAGCTGTGGTGCCGCGCTCCAGACGTGCCCTGCCCCTCAGGAAATCTCGCCAGAAGAGCTTCTTGGACAGGGTCGTGAAGTAGGCATAGTGATAATTGAAGTACATGTTGATGAGATGGGTCACGAGGTCGACATCAGTGGTGACGCGGGTCCAGGAGGTAACGGGGTTATCGCTCAGGGGGTACTGGTCAAGCTGGCTCTCGACGTCCAGCTCGTCGCTCGGGTCGCCATGGTAGATGAGGTGCGACGTGCCGCCGATGAAGCGAACAGAGCCATTCTCGAGCCTGAGCTCACCCATCTTCCGGGCCAGTTCATTTTCCCCTTCGACGGTCACAAGGCCCGTAGCGTAGTCTTCATCCATCTGGTCAGGGGTGGCGACATTGCTGTCCGGCGCCGAGTTAACGATCTGCTGTGCCACGCTGTCGAGGCTGTCACAGGCGCGGATCCTCCTGACGATGGCCGGCACGTCATCTTCGGGGGCGTTGAGGATGGCCTCGACGAGGATCTGCAGGGTAGAGCTGTGGGCCTTCATGCTGTCTACCTTTTCGCGGTAGACGCCCTTGCGGCGGTGGTCCGAATTGGGGTCGTATATACACTCGGTGCCGTAGACGCTGGCGCAGGCGGCGCAGCTGGGCAGAGCACCATCGCACTTGGACTTGCGCTTCCGGCACGCGACACATGCCGTACTGATGCACCGTCTCTTCTGGCTCGAAGACTCGACCGCCCGGCGCGCCTTCTTCTTGGCGCCAGGTGTTGTGGTGGTGGCAGCACCGGGAGCAGCGGCACCCTGCGGCGCTGATGGACCCGAAGACGACCTCATGGCCTCGGGTTGCACAGGCTGCGGGACGGGGTGCGAGTCGCTGCGGACTCGCTTGGTTGGGTCCGTCATCAAGCAGATGTCGGGGAGAGGCTGCGGCGGTGGGCGGCTGATGAATGCGCCCAGGGGCCGGCCCACAAGATCTTGCAGCACGGGCGGGGGGAGCAGCGCGCAAGTTTCATCAGATCGTGGGCGATCTGCCGGCGAGCCGAGAGATGACGACAGCCAGAGCACGGGCTGCACGAGCAGAAAGCGACGGCTTGAGCGGTTTGCCGACGGCGTGCGTGCGTGAGATGCGTCGATGGATGCGGGTGTGCTCGGGGGAACGGTGAGGAATCGAGGATGAGTATCGAGTACGAGGCTTATCGCCTGCGCCTTTTTGGCATTCCAGGTGGCCTACCTGACGGACGATGGGCTTCCTGGGCAGTCCCGCGCGGTCGGTCCAGTTCCTTAGCTCGGCATTGCCGCCGCGAGGGGATCGGCCCCAGTAAATATCCTCTGGGCTGGCGCGCGAGCGAGAGTCCGAGGCCAATGTATTCGTAAGCAGCAGGCTGCGGGCGGCAAGCGGGATAAAGAGCCAGGCCGGCAAGGGATGGGATGGATGTCGACGAGGAGAGTCTGGGGTGAAGCCATTTAGTATGGCGGAGGAAGAGGAGAAGTTCGCGGCGTGGTCAACGCGCCGTCAGCGGAGGAAGGACCGGGGCTCATGGGCTTACGGGAGCCCGAGCATCAGGAGGAGGAGCTGGCGGGCGAATAATAACAACGCACCGGCATCCTTGGGATCGCGATGCGCCAACATCAAATCCCGGCCCTGCAAATGCCCCGGACGCTTCTGTCTCGGCCGGGGCCCCGCGTGCCGGAGCCGTGGCCCTCGATGGCGATTATGCCGATATGCGGTCCGGTCGCGCCCCGTTGGTTTCACAGCGGCACGGAGTGGCGGCGACCGAATGCAAAGAGTCATTCGCTCGCTGTCATCGCCAGGCAGGCCCGCTCCCATTTGTTCCAGGGTCCATCAAACACGGGACGACTCCTTTCATCTCAGGTCGATTGACGTAAATCTAGTACACGATGTTTGTATATTACACGGGTAGAGTCGCTGGAACTTTCCGGCGCCCAGCCCCCACTAGTCCAGCTCTGGCAGCGTACATACAGACCGCTTCATTCCAACGCCCCCCCGACACCCTCGAGACATGCATCAGAGCTGCAGACGCACACGCATCCGCCGTCAACCTCGCTCCAAGTACCAGTTGTGGGTCAGCTGGTTCGTCAGGTAGCTGAACGGCGTTGGCACTTCCGCCATGCCCTTTCTCGCGACGGGGTGGCGGAGGTACACGGCGGCACAGATGTTGGGGTTGACTTCGAGGTAGCGAGGGATGAACGCAAAGGCCGACATGAAGGGTCGCGGCCGCCAAGGCGTGGCGTACGGCTTGCTGTCGTCGATGGGGTTCTCCTCGTCGTACTTGAGCAGCCTGCCCAGCTTTCGCATTTCGTCCCTCGACAGCTGAGAGGCTCCCATGATGCGCATGGCCTTTTCCTTTTGCTCCTCCGATAACCCCTCCAGGCCCTTGTCCGTCTGGCGTTGCCGGCTGTGTTGTTCCGGCTCCTGCTCTTCGGCGGTCTCAGCCACCTCTTCACCCCGCTTCAGCGAAAGCTTCTCGAAACTCTCCCGCATGAGCTCATGGCTCTTCATTTGCAGCTGCAGCTCCTCCATCATCTCCTGGGCGTCCAGTTCGCTCTCCTCGGGGTGTGACAGGAAACGCTTGGCATCGGCTCTGAAGAGCCGAAGCTGTTTCTTGTCCTTAGCCGTAAGCTCTTTCGGGTTGTTCTGCAGCAACTTCTTGATATCCTTGAGGAGAAACTTCAGCGCCCTGTTGTTCCTTTTCCACGTCTCCTCCGGAGTCGAGTCTTCGGCTCCTGGGATGGCGGAGCTCTCGCTCTCGGCGCCCTCGGCCTCACCGGCAGAGGCGCCCTCGCTGGAGCTGGCCTCCTCCCCTCCCTCCCCGCCATCAGTGGCCGCTTTTTCTCCAGCTGCCTCTTGGTACAGTGCACTGGCCTTGGTTTTCCGCGATTCCAGGTTCTCGCGTAGGCGCTTGTCTCCTTCCGCTTGCTTCTGCTGCCCGGTGCCGTACATGACCTTTTCGGCGTCGACCTGGAACATGTCGCCAGGGTTCAGCTGGTAGGATGGGTGAATCATCTGCACGGCGTCAGTCAACCGTTATGGCCAACCGCAGGTCTAGATTTCTGCATGGTTTCCCGACAACCACGCCGTTACGTACCTTTTTGCCATTGACCTTGACGGCCCCGTGGATGACAAACTGGCGCGCCTGACGGACGCTGCTGGCGAAGAGGGCCCGGAAAACTGCCGTATCCAGCCTCCGCTCCAGTGGCGCGAATGTCATTTGCATGTAGGGGGTCATGTTGGTAAACTGATCGGACAGCAATTTGTTGACATCTCCGAACGGTGGTGGTCTCCGCCTTGATTTCTCCTGCGTGCTGAACTGGGGGACTTTCGAGTAGGACTCGGCCGTCACGTTAGAGGTCGACAAGCCAGAGCCACGGCCGGCAGCTTGCTCGGAACCATCGTTGGCGGCGAGGTATTGCGGAGGTAGGTCGACAGCGGACAGGAGTCGGCGGGAGAACTGGCGCACCCATTTCTTCTCGGGGATGTGTTCGCCGTGGTAGGCCCTCGTCTTCGCCTTGGCCGCCCATTTCTGCTGGAAGAAGGTCGGGGTTCCTTTGATTTGGGGCTCGCGCCCAACATTGCGGTAGAGATTGTAGAGGTTATACTTGTTCCATGATTGGCGCAGTTTCTGTGCACAATGCCAGTCAGCGCGATGCCCATGCCACATCTGGGTTCGGGTCGCCGGCGTCGCGTCGCAACGCATTGGGCTTGGAGATTACTTACCGGCCGATTAAGGCTGTAGAACCTGTAGGGCTTGCGCATCTTGACGTACCCTGCCTCCGTGGCGGAAGCTGCTGGGCCAGATGGTGATGCACTTCAGGAGCACGCAGCGTTGTTGTCCAAAATTTTGGCACAGCTCAGCTCATCCCGACGGATTTTCCCACCGCCGCTCCGACCGCAGCCAATTGGCCAGCTGCCGCCAAGCGCCACCAGCCGGCAGGCGGCGGCTATTTGACAAAAAGGTGGGTCCGGTACTGAACGCGTCTCAATGGCCTGGACGCGTCTCGTCGACATCCGTGTGTTTCTTACAAAGAGGAATCAGAACCAGACCGCTAATTTCAACGACTCTATGTCACTAACCAACCCCTATACTGCGACGGCTGATCGACGCTTGCTCTCTTTTGCGATTGCAGGAAACCAAAAATGCTCTCCGCATCCTCGCCCATCGCGTTTCCCAAGAGCTCGTCTCCCCCAGCTCCCAAGCGTCATACACCCCACGACCAGGACCGTCCGAAGCCCAAGTCCCGCGTGAGCGGGCCATTCATTCTCGATGATGACGACTCGGAGGAAGACGTCGATACTCAGAATGTTGCTCACATAGCGAAAAGGCGCATGCTGCAGCATCCTGGGGAAGCCGAGGCCAACACGACTGGTACGAACATCGATGCAACCAGCAGTCACAGTCAAAAGACGTCGGAAGAGATCAATGTGGGCGAAAGAGATATCAATGGCGATCCGTCGCCGCCAATCACGCAGCCGTTGCTTTCAGCCTGGTCCAGTCAACGTCCTCTGTTCTACGGCCCAGTTCTCAGCAGCATTGCGCCCTCCAGCTATGCATCGCGAACCTGCGCGGGCAAGACAATTTCAATCAAAGAGCGACGGACGAATGGCACCGTCTCCTACGAGTCCATGGTGGCGGCACGGTCAAAGACGAAAGAGGGCAGGGCGAAGCGAAGCTACTATGGCATCGACATCCACGAGCTCATCAGCGATGCTGCGAAGGAGCTTGCGAGCAAGCAACAGACGCGAGCGGCGGAAGCGAGCATACCAGTCCTGTCCATTGAGCGCCTTGTGGCTGCGGGCAATAAACCGAAGAGGTGCTTGCTATGGACAGAAAAGTATCGCGCTCGAAACTTCATGGATCTCTGTGGCGACGACGGTACGAATCGAATGGTGCTGCGGTGGCTCAAGCGGTGGGATTCAGTGGTGTTCCCCGACGCTGCGAAGCCAAAGCCAGTGATTGCTCGGCGACCCGGGATGAAGCAACAGTCCGAGGAGGAGAAGCCCCATCGCAAAATCCTGATGCTCACAGGCCCCCCCGGGCTGGGAAAGACCACTTTGGCCCACGTCTGTGCGAAACAGGCAGGCTACGAGGTTCTGGAGATCAATGCGAGCGACGACCGTAGCCGCGATGTGGTAAAGAATCGCATCCGAACCAGCCTGGGGACAGAGAGTGTCAAGGCGATCACAAATGTCAGAGACGGCAAGGGTCCACACAAGGCGGCGAAGCCGGTCTGCGTGGTCGTGGATGAAGTGGATGGCGTTGTGTCGGGCTCGGGAGCATCTGGCGAAGGAGGCTTCGTCAGGGCCTTGATCGATTTGGTCCTCGTCGATCAGAAGAACGCTTCAGCGGTGACGAACCCGACGGCAGACAACAACCGAAAGAAGAAGAAAGGAGACGACTTCAGGCTCATGCGGCCCCTCATTCTCGTCTGCAACGATGTGTATCATCCGTCTCTGCGGCCACTCCGGCAGTCGAACCTGGCCGAGATCATCCACATCGGACGGCCCTCGATAGAAGCCGTGGTCGGCCGGCTGAAGAGCGTGTTTGAGAAGGAAGGGATCCCCTGCGAAAAGGACGCGGCGAGGAAGCTGTGCGAAGCGGCCTGGGGCATGACGAGCGGCATCGATGCCAAGCGAGGTGCCGAGAGCACCGTGGAAGGCGACCTGCGCGGCGTCATGGTCGTCGGCGAGTGGGTGGCCGGCCGGTTCAGGTCGTCGTCTCTAGCCAGCGGCCACACGCTCACGAGGCAATGGATCGAGCGCAACATACTCCACGACCTGGCCAGCAGCGCAGCCGGAGCGCGAGGGCTCGGCCGAGGCAGCATCAGGGACATTGTCAACCGCCTCTTCCAAGAGGGAGGAGGCTTCCCGAAGCAAGCCATGGACCTCTCCGAGTCCAAGACGAGACACGAGCAACCCAAGACGGAGCTCGGGTTCGGGGAGCAGCAGAAGAAGCACGCAATGGGCCGGCTCGCCCAGATGGTCGACACAAGCGGAGAGATCGGCAACATCATGACGGAGATCTTCGCCGAGTATCCCAACCGCGAGTTCAACGACGACATCTACCTCACGAAGCCGAACCAGGCGTACGACTGGCTGCACTTCCACGACACGTGCCAGTCCCGGCTCTACGCCAGCCAGGACTGGGAGCTGGCGCCGTACCTGGGCCAGCCCGTGCTGGCATGCCACCACCTGTTCGCCTCGCCTCGGAGGCACTTTGGCGGCTTCGAGAAACGGCGGGGCCCCGGGGCGGAAGCCGACGACGACAGCCCGCCGGCGCCCTTTTCCGGGCCGCGCGCCGACTACCAGGCCCGCGAGGCCGAGAAGGAGAACCGGGCGCAGCTGCAGGCGCTGCAGGAGGGTCTCAGTCCGTCGCTGGTGCGCTCGTTCCGCAGCGTCGAGGACGTGGCGACAGAGTTCCTGCCGTACCTGGTGCGCATCGTCTCGCCAGATGTCAGGCCCGTCGTCGTCGGCGGCAGCCAGGGATCGACGGCCAGCGTGCGCAAGGAGAGCGAGCGCGCCATGGTGCAGCGCGCCTCGGCGGTGCTCGCCGACGTGGGTATCGCGCTGCAAAAGGGCAAGATCGAGAGCGAGATCCTCTCGAGCCGGGGACCGCAGTTCGTCTACCGCATGGACCCGTAAGCCGCCACGCCCCCTGAACTTGTCAAACGAACGATTCTAACGTGGCACACACAGTGATCTCGACGCGCTGTCGACCTTTGAGACGGGCGCCGCCCTCCTCCTCGCCTCCCAGGCCCCGACGCGGTACGCCGTCCGCCAGGTCCTCGACCAGGAGCTCCAGCGTACCGTCGCCCTGCGCGACGCCGCCGCGCGGCAGGCCCGCTTCCGGGCCGGCAACCCGTCGTCGGGGCTGGCGCCGGCCCCGACCCCCGCGGACGGCAAAGAGAACCGGAAGGGCATCGTCGAGGGGCCCAAGGCCGGCACCGCCATTAAGCGCGACTTTTTCGGGCGCATCGTCGAGGTCAAGCCGCTGAGCGAGCTGGACAGGAACACCGCGGAGAAGCGGGCGAGGAGGGAGCAGCGCAAGGTCTGGGTGACGTTCCACGAGGGGTTGAACAACGCGGTGAGGAAGCCCATCTCGCTGCAGGAGTTTATGCGCGCGCTGTAAGGGGCACCATGGGGTGTGTACGTAGGAATTCCGATGGTCACGATGGCAAACATCCAAAGATACAAGCTTTGCTCGCGTCACCGGTGACATATTTCTACAACAAGCGGCTATTACATCCAATACACCAACACCCTCCCTCGCTTGCACGGCCAGCCTCACAGCTTCGCCGCGGGCGCGGGCCTCTGCGGCGGCACGACCAGCGGGTCGTAGACGGTCGAGGACAGCGCGTCGGTCGGCGAGGGGTTGGCGTGGACGAACAGGCCCCGGGCGTCGACGAGGCCCGGGTGCAGGTCCTTGACGCTGGCGCAGCCGATGAGGCGCATGTTCATCTCCATCTCGTCCTTGAGCAGCTGCATGGCGCGCTCGACGCCGGGCTGGCCGTAGGCGCTCATGGCGTAGAGAAAGGGGCGGCCGATGCCGACCCCCTTGGCGCCGAGGCACAGCGCCTTGAGGATGTCGCTGGCGCGGCGGAAGCCGCCGTCGACGAAGACCTCGAAGCCGCCGGCGAGCAGGCCGCGCTCGCGCAGGACGGGCATGGTCTCGGCGAGGACCTCGACGCCCGAGCGGGCAAAGTCGAGCTGGCGGCCGCCGTGGTTGGACAGCACAACGCCCTGGACGCCGGCGTCGACGGCGCGCAGCACGTCCTCGACGCGCTGCACGCCCTTGAGCACGATGGGCATGCGCGTGATGCCGCGGAACCAGGCCACGTCCTTCCAGCTGAGCGAGGGGTCGATGAAGCTCGAGATGGCGCGCGCGGCGCCCTGGCTCGTGTCCGTGTCCTGGCCGGCCTGCACGTCGCTGCCCTGGTCGGTGAACTTGCTGCGCATGTCCTTCTCGCGGCGGCCCAGCTGCGGGGCGTCGACGGTGATGAAGAGGCCCTTGCAGCCGCGGCGCTCGGCGTGCTCGACGATGCGGCGCGTGATGGCGCGGTCCTTGTTGACGTACAGCTGCAGCCACTGCACCTGGGCGCCGCGCCGGGCGTCGCAGATCTCGTCGAACGAGCACGACGCCAGCGTCGGGATCATCTGGATCACGTCGTGCGCGGCGGCGGCGCGCGTGAGCACCACCTCGCCCTCGGGGTGGCCCAGCTTGCCGAGCGCCGTGGCCGTCACGTAAAAGGGCGCGGCGCACCGCGTGCCGAGCATCGTGGTGCTGAAGTCGACGCGCTCGACGTCGACGAGGATCTGGGGGCGGAACCACACGCGGTGCAGGGCGCCGTGGTTCTCGCGCATCGTCTGGACACACACACATTGAAGTTAGCGACTGATGCTCCCGGCGCCGCGGCGAGGCAGCGGGCTTACGATCTCGTCGTCGGCGGCGCTCGAGTAGTACCCCCAGGCGCCGCGCTTCATGACCCGGCGCGCCACAGCCTCAAAGTCGAACAGGTTGTAGCACTGCGAGAGCAGCGGCTTGCGCGCGATGCGGTCCTGCCTGTCCGCCTCCTCGGGGTCCTCCTCCTTGGCCTCCTGGACGACCGTGTCCATCTCGACGGGGCCCATGTGCCTGGACGCGTCGAGGTACTTGTCCAGCGTGTCGGGGGGGTGGATGGGGTCGAACTCCTCGGTTGCGTCCTTGCCCTGGCCGCGAGGTTAGCGGGCCGTTCTCCATCGGGCCTCCGTGCGTGCGACGTACGGCGTATTTCAAGATGATCTTCTGGCCGCCGGGGTGTTCTACAGGGTCGGGTCAGCAGCCAGTCCTGGCGAGAGGCGGTTCCTAGGCTGGGCCTACCGGGCAAGAACTCGGTCACGTCGTACGCTTTGCCCTAGAACCGGATCATCAGTTCTGAACAGAACACTCTCACGTGCAATGAACGGACGCCTTACGTGGATGATGACCCAGCACGACTTTGCGTCGTTGTGCTCCGCGACCTGGTTCCCCGTGAGAACCATAGTTGAGCTGCTTCCTCTTGGTATATCGAGAACAGGATGAGGTTTGAGCGCCCAGACGCGGTCGCTTTGCAGAGTGAGTTGACAGATGAACTATCCGGCTGTCTCGATACCCGGGGAAGTGCTGCTTCATAGGCATGGGGGGTCATAGGCATGTGGTCCCCGGTGCGCGGGCGAGTCGGAGTCGACGGACAAGTCCCGACGGGTTGCAATTGGCCCCGTCGCCACTCGTCAGATTACAGGCCCCACGGGCTCTTCAGCGGGTCGCTGGCGCCGGGGCAGCGGGATGCGGGGTTGCGCTGGGGGCTTCGAGGTACCCGCTCTCCGAGCCGACGGGAAATGTGCTGCGGTTGGCGGAATCGGTACTTTGTCCCGTGCCGCTGTGGCGAATACGATAGAGCCTCTAGTAATAATACATACTTTGTATTTGTATTTGTCAATGCGAGCTGCAGAAGCAGCTGCCAGGTACATGATGCTTCTACGATCCGAATGCCGACTACAGAGTACTCCGGCAGGCTCAGAGCAGCCGTCATGGCTGCTCGACAGTGCTTCACCCGACACAGCTAGTATAGCGACATTGCTATCCTACCGTCTTCTCGCGGCCTCCCCCTGAATCACCAGGCCATGCTGCTAAGCGACATGACATGATTCCCTCCCCAAAAGGCACTCGACGTGGACAGAGCACCCGCCGTCGTGGGTGTGACTCCCATTACCCCTGCGATAGTCATCAGTCATTTCCACGCGTTGAGCCCTGCCCACGGATCGTGAGGTTGCTGGGGCTGCGTCGATCGCGGTTGGGCGCTCGGGGAGTGCTCATATTCTTGCTTCGAGTAGTGCATTGTCTGTTGCGGCCCCAACGGCGGAGGTCCCGGGGGCGGCGGGGGAGGCACGAACCCGTGATGCGCGTAGCCTCCCTGCTGCCCGTGTTGCGGTGTCTGCGACGCCCCGTATCCCTGGTACGTCTGGTGGGCTTGTCCAAAAGACGTCTGCGTCGGCGGCGGCGATGTCGGCCCTGGCGTTCGTCCGTACTGGCCGGGGTTGTATGCCGGCTGCGAGAATGTGCTGGCTGGTGGAGAGCTGGAATAAACGGGATACCCATGCTGCTGTTGATGCTGCTGCTGCTGCTGCTGCTGCTGCATGTGGTGCGTCTGGTTCGGCGGCGGCGACGTCGGCACTTGATATTGGCCCTGGAAGTTGGTCCGCGGATACCGCGGCCCTTGGCCGGGCTGGAAGAGGGGTGTCGGCGTCGGTCGTCCCGAGGCCGTCTGGGGAGGAGACTTTGCCGGTTCCATCGACATGCGTTCCATGAGCCCTCGCAACCTCTCCCGCTCCAGCTCCGCTTGGCTGTCCTTGCTCGACGACCGATCTTGCTCAATCTGGTGGAGCAGCTGCGCCCCCTCCGATCGCCGGTTATTGACAAACGTCTCGACGTTCTTCTCCAGGCTCTCCACCGTCTGCCTCATTTCCGAATACCAGTTCTTGGCGCTCTGCAAGCCGGCTTCCAGGTCCAGGAACTCCTGATACGCCCGCTTGTACTTGCTCATCACCGATGACCGCTGGCGCTGAATGCTTTCGTACTTGCTCTGCTCAGACCGCACCCGCTTGTCCTGCAACAGCGCGTTGAATGTCGTCGTCAGCTCCTTCATCAGCCCCGACTGCTTGTGGTTGGCCTGTAGGAGTCGGTTCTGGTGCGGCCTGAACTTCTCAAGCTCCTGCTCGAATAACTGAGCCTCGTAGTTCGATATCGACTTCTTGTTGAGGATGAGGACTTGGGAAATATCGTCATTGTGCACCTGGTCTGTATTAGAGCCGTCGCCCACATGGTGTTTGGTGTCCGGGTAAACGTTACCTTTTCCTTGAGATCCTTCAACACTTGGTTCCGTTCCCTCTTGACCAGATTCAGCTTCTTGAGGATCTCTTCCACCTTGCCTATCTGATCCACCACGCTCGGGCCGCTCTCGCCAAAATCGGCATCGAGAAGGTTTGGTTCGGCAGACGGGCTCGCCACGCTGCCGCCCCTTGCTCTCGTCACGGCCACAGCCTTCTGGAAGAGCTGGTCTACCTCGCCATCCCGAGCCGCATCCCGCATCTCGTCAAACTCTGCCTCGTTCTGGCGCAGCTTTGCCGCCAGCTGGCTGTCGCTCCTCATGGCTTCCTCCAGGGCCTCGCGGTAATTTCGAATGTCTCCGCGCAACGTCGTTGTGAGCCGCGCGCTGGGTTGCTGGCTCCACTCGTTCTCGTATTTGGACCGCATCTTCTCGCAGACACTCTCTTCCATGTCGAGCTGCTTCGAGCTCTTGTCCAGAATCGACACAATGGACTCCTTCTCGGTCCTTAGGGTGCCCAAGATGGCACCGGGATTCTCGTGATCGGCCACATCGACACACCACTGCCGGAATTCTTCATCCGGGAGAATGTCCTGGTCAAACCCCCCCTTCAATACCTGCAGTGCTCCCGGCAGCCTCAGATAGTCCAGGCTGGCGGCCATCTCCCCGTTGGCCGTGTCAACGTTCTCCGTCTCCGCCCGCACCAGCTTAGCCTTCTCCTCGTCATAGAGACTAGCCGACTCGGTGACAGCCATGGGCACAATCTTGCCAAATAGGTCAGGGCCGGTGATGCGCGAGACGTCCTGGCCGGCATAAAGCTCGCTGACGGGGATCGGTTTGGCCGCGGGGAGTTTGGGGATGGCTGGCAAGCTAGCCTCGGGGGGTACGGTTTGGTGGTAGACGAAATCGTTGTCCTTGAGGGCCTCTCGGAGTTTATCTTGCACCGTCGAGAGCTGCCGTTTCGAGTGCTCTTGTAAGAGCCCGCTGGTCTCGGCGCTCAGGTTAGAGTTGGAAGGCACGGATGTCGGGAAGTTTTTGGACATTCTCTCCGCTTCCTTGGCCAGGCTCTCCGCGACCTGGAGCCGCGACACGGCTATTCCGTGTTCGCCGGCTTCGTCGTCGGTCAGCGCCTGGTAATAGTGCGCCTTAGAGTTGAACAGGTGGGTTTTGATCTTTGCCGTGCGAGTCAGTCCAGAGTCTTGCGCGCGGGGATGATGCGTGGCTGCCCGTCAAGCAGCAGCCAAAGGCCGGCTCCTTACCTGAACCATTGTCAACCAGACCTTCTCAAAGATAGCCCTGTTGACGTTTTCCTGAACGCCCTCGATGGCCTGTCCGTATAGATGGCCCGTCTGGGCCGCCAACTTTGCCAATAGCGCAATCTTCTTCTGGTCCACGACCTGCTTCTCGAGGAATATCTCCTGGGCCTGCGCCAGCATTATCTGAATCAGGGTCTTGACAGTCTCCCGGCTGAGGTCAAAGGACGGCGCGTGGAGGAAGTTCTCGTTGATGTAGGTGAACATGCCGGCGGACGCCTGGAAGGAATGGTACGCCGTCTTGAGGGCGGACTCGTCGGCCCGGTTCTGGAAGGCGGCATGGCAGGAGAGGACGGCGGAGATGTTGAAGATGACGGAGGCCTTCTCGAAGGCCAGCGAGTATTGCGTCGTGGGCTTGTGGGTGAAGGCGTCGAACCTGCGAACAAGAAAGTGAGTGGTCAGCATGCGCCAAGGCTCGCCTGCATCAGGAGGCGCATAGCAGAACATGTCGTCGTCGCACGTACCAGGTGAAGGCTATCTTGATGTGCTGCTCGTCGACGGGGAAGCGCAGGTCCAGGAGCTCCAGCTGCCCATAGTAGCGGTAGAGCATATCGCGGCCGGAAGTGCTCTCCTTGCCCGCGCCGCGCATGTCCTGCCTCAGCCGGTTGAGGGTCGCACACTCCTCTGCGTAACGCTCGGGGTCGTCGCCATAGGTGCTACGGATGTAGCTCTTCAACGGCGCGATCCAGTCGATCTCGTTGGTGGCCTTGAGCGGCGCCGACATCATCGGCGACTGTGTCATCTTGCCTGGTGGTACGACAGAGCCGTGCAGCGGTGCGGTGCTGCTTGGGGCTCTCGTCGATGCTGGCGGGGTGCCTGAGGGTCGGGGGACGGCGGAGGCCCGAGGGCTTCGGGGGGACGCCTCTTATGCGGCCAGGTGGGCGGCCTCGACGGAGCGGGTGGACGGGGAGGCGTCGGCACGCCGTCTCTGTGCTGTCTCTGCGCTGTCTCTGTGGGCGGCTCGCGATGGCTTCGACGGCCGGTCGTTTGGTCCGTTGGTGGTCTGGTCCTTCGTCCGTTCGGCTTCGGCTTCGCTCTCCGCGAAGCGGGGTCCAGTACAGACGAGAGGTGAGCGCTCCGGCGGCCACGCTATGACGCAGGGGTGATCATCTGCCTGGGCACGAATGCGGAGCAGCACGACTGAGGAGGAATCAGGTCAATCCGTCAATCCACGGAGCTGGGCAAGGAGGCGATGGGGCCAAGGGATGGTGCCTGCGGGTGGGCGCATGGTGGTGGGATGCAGTTGGAGACGGAGCTGGATCCAGTGGGTTGCTGCTGCAGCCGCTGACAGATGACGCCAGCGCGCTGATGACGCTGCCCTGATGGGCCGGAGACTAGCGCTGCCCAACGCCACAACCTCGTCCACGAAGTACTCATACACTCATTTCCCTCCTGCCCTCTTGTAGCCTATGCGCCCTCGTGATGTTCCCACGACGTGATCTATTGCGGTCGCTCTCAGGTTCCCGAAGGCTCGAGGGCTGACAGCGGTGGCGTGGGAGAAGCCCAGTTCCATCACTTCTCAAGCAACTACCAGATTGGCAGCCAAGCACTACAAGAAGGAGCTTGTCTGACCATGGTTGCTCAAGTACACTATACTTCGGACACGAGAGCCGTGAGTCGAGTGCCCCTGTTTCTGCCGATGCGGTTGGCAGCGCTCCCGACCACCACTTACACGAGGGGACGATACAACTACCGTGTCCCATGACCTCGTCCCGCAGCAACCAGGCAATAGTCTGCTCGCACTCGCGGCAATTGGGAAGATTAGAAACCCGACTTCCGCCCCGAGTCTCGGCCTGAGAAACACCACAGCCAATTGTTCCGGAGGGATACAGGTGACGAGCTATCACGGATGCGGCACTGGCCGCCTCTAGGCGCCGATTGGCCAGGGCTCGGCGCTTACATGGCGCGTGCTATTATATCTTACTCTCCATCGTCGTGGGCGCACGGGGGGGAGGGTCTGCGGTTCCAGATCGAATGGGTAAAGCGTGGCAGATGCGCCAGCATAATACCTGGGGCGTCGGATACAAATACGTACTTCTTAGTGGAGTGTCTGAGATCGAACAAAGACTACATATCCCCATGCTTCGACAGGCCTTCTGTGGATGTAACTCTAGGTGTAACTAGGTATACACACTCTCGGTCCAAGAATTGACCTGGAGGCCCCGTTCAGCCATCTCGGCCCCCTCCAGGAACGCCATCGGCATCCACACCAGGTGCCCCTTGATCTGGTCGAGCTTCTCGCGTGCATCCTCAGGAGGCATGAACTGGTCGTAAATATGGCCGGCCTTGACGCCTCGGGGTGGGAGGTATCTATCATAGTCCTCAAACGTCTTGACTGCATGATTCGTAAGCAGGGTATTCTGGCAAGAAAACAAATAGTGCAAGGGTGGCATTGAAAACAAACAGTGCAAGGGACGGCATGTAGACGTACTGTGATCATCTGGGTCAGCGTGGAACAAGTGTCGAAACAGACTGGTGTTCTTGTCCGCATTGCCGGTCCACATGGACCAGAGCTCGTCGCTCATGGGATCCTCGACAAACTTGTAGCTCTTGTCGTCGAAGATGTCGTTTTCGGGGTTCACACTCGGAGGCTGAGCGTTGATGTCGTCCTTGGCATCGATGTCCTGTGGCGGGAGGAGGCCCATGTGCTCTCGCCAGAGGAATCGCCTAAGGGTCGCCGCATGGTAGCCGGCCTCGTATAGCCTGCCGTCCATGGTGCTCGGGATCAGATTGGTGTCCTCAATGACGATGCTGAGTTCGCTATCGTGGTCGCCCAACTGGCTCCGGTCGTTGAGATTGCTCGATCCGCAGATCACGATGCGATCATCAGCGATGAGCAGCTTGGCGTGGACGTACAGTTCTTCCTGGATCCAGTTTCGTATCTCGGATTCTGGGTCTTCGTGGTCGTCCCATGGCTCGTCCCGGAGGGATCCCTGGCCGCTCATGGCATGATGAGCCACCGTGGCGGCCGATGTTACCTTCTCGTCGGGCTTTGCCTTTTCAAATATCTCCTTGGCTTGAGTCGCGTCCTTGGCCGCCTCTTGTTCCGCCACAGGCCTCTCCTCGGACTTCTTGTCTTTTTTTCTTCCCAGGTGGAACCTGCTGGTCTTGTCGTCGTCGCCAGAGCTATCATCCTCGAGTCCGTGCACTCCTTCGGCCATGATCTCCTCGGCTTCAGCTCGCTGGACCTGCTGGTAGCTGATACCTGTCTTCTTCTCAGCCTCGCAGATGGCGTGTGTCTTGTTCAAGCGATCGTAGGATCGGAGGTTGAAGAAGAAAATGTGCTTGGTCGGATCAACCCCCTGAGCCTTGACCTGCTCGAAAATCGAATGCTCGCCGCGACATATCGACTTGTACTGATAGTCCATGATGGCTCTGGTGCCGGATGCCGCGTTGTCCCGAAGGTCGCCAGCAAAGCCGGGGATGGCCGGGATGATGACAATGATGCGGAACTTGCGACCTTCCTTGCCCGCCCGGACTACAGCGTCCACCATGGCCTTGCCGATGGTGTTGTGAATGGGAGCCTGCTCTTCGCCCGTGGAAGTAATGAAGAACTGGTTCTCGATGTAGACGTAGTGCTGCGCATTGCGGATGACCTCGGCGTAGGCGTTCTGGATGGAATGGTCCTTCAGGATTCCACTGGACCAGTCGGCGCTCGAACGAACGATCTGAGCGCGGACCGTTCCCCGGTTGTCTAGATTCTTGGTGCTCAGCGGCGACAACGGATGCTTGATATATTCACCGACGGGGTGCTTGGGGCGCTGGACGCCAATCAGGTCCTCGTCGTCTCCGTCGCGGCCTTCCAGCACGATCCAGTCGAACCGCTCATCGCGCTTGTACTTGTCCCGCTTGATAAAGTTCCACCGCAGCACGAAGTGCTCGGCAATGTCGTAGACACAAGGCCCAATGACGGCCATGGCCACATCGTGCCACGGCATGCGGCCGTACTCGGCCTTGCTCAGCTCGTTCTGCTGCCAGTCCTGCACCTTCTGAAAGTCCATGATGCGGTTGTTGTTGAAGTCTTGCCCCGGCCAGATCTCCTCCGAGATGCCTTCAGGGTGCACATCGGACAGCGGATGCTGCCGAGCATCCCATCGACCAAAGCAAAGATCCAAGCCGCCGATGAAGGCCATGGCATAGTCGATGACGAGGAACTTTTCGTGATGCGCCCAGTACATGGTCATGTCGGCGGCATTCTCGAAGACGTTGTGGTCCGGGTGTCTCATGAAGCTGATGTTGCCATGGCCAGGAGAGCCCTCGGGGCAGAGATCCCGCAGAGCGCGTTTGGTGTGGAGCGAGTTGCACGTCAAGGCGGCCTCGACTTCCTTGTAGACCATGACGTAGATCTTGACTCCTGCCTCCGCCTTTCGCTTGAGGATGTGGTCTAGTCGATACTCCTGCCTGTGGTAGGGCGGGCGTCTCATGAAGAGTTCTGGCGAGAGCCACCAGTCGGCGATGTAGATGGACTCGGTTGCCTGCTCCAGGGCTACCGACACGGCCCAGAAGTAGTCGACGCCGTCAACGTACCATTTGATGAGGTTGCCCTCCCGCTCCGGGAAGTACGACTCGAAGCGGTGCGACTGGCAGATCTTGGTCCTCTTTTCGTCACAGCGCTGCTCATGCTCCTCGTCATGGCGATGGTCCTTGTTGAACTAAGGATGCAGCATGTTAGCTCGGCAGCCAGAGTGGACGGCGGAAAGAAGCTCACCAAGTTGCCCAGCTTGCCAATCTGGTGTCTGGGAGGCTGAAGCGTCAGTACAGAGACGGTTCAATTCAAGGATACGGGCAGAACCGACTTTTTGTGGATGAGCTGCACCTTGGCGTCGTGGAGCCTCGTGTCGTTGAGCTTGTCTTTCAGGCCATCCATGAAGCCAGAGAAGCCGCCCTGGCTACCGCCGGCATCATCTTTTGCCCCGGACATGGCGATGCGGCGCAATGAACGGAGGCCGGGCAGGGAGGCGAGGGCAAGGATACGGCAGCTGCAGTGACAGGCAGGCGAGTCTCATTCGAAGACAGCGCGACGGGGCAGATGCGAGGCGGAGATGGTGGAGCAGTAGCGGTCAACAAACGAGCTCAGACGGTCTCAGACGGTCTGGCAAGAGGGTGATAGAAGAGACGGAGTCGATTGAGGCTCGTGAAGGATCACGGGACACGGCGTCATAGGTGAAGGAAGAAAACCAAGGATGGGAGCCTTCCAAGCCTTCGTACGAGTACTATAGGTACGAGTAATAACTTACTTTGTAAGCTTGTTCAAGCAAGGACGTGGAGGGAGCGGGGTGCTACAGTGGATGCAGCCTGCCCAGCTGAGGGGATTCATCCACTGGAGCTGGAGCTCGTGCTACCTTATTTTCAGCTGCCAGTGACGCGACTCTTGCATCTGCCGATTGCTAGACGGGACGACTCGGACCAGATCTACCACTACGATCTGGCAAACTGCAATGAGGGCCGAACTCGAGCAGTCTCGTGCTCCCAATTTTCTGGGCTGCCGCCTCCCAGCATCGGATGATCTGAGGTGCCCCCCGAGATCCCAGAACAAGCTTGGAAGCTGGAGGGGAAGGTGCCCTGACTGACGTCACTCGGGTGCACGCCAACAGCCAACTCCAAACCGCAAGCCGCATCAGTAAAGGACAAACTTACCAGCAGCCTCCATGAGGAAGATGTGCAGTGGCGGTCTTGGCTGTCAATGGACGGTTTGGGCGATTGGGTTTGCCGCCAGCATCTCCGACGCCCGGTCCGCGACGTGAACGCGCATCCGCAGCACGTGGCCGCTGCACAAAGAACAAGGCATGACAGTTCTATTATTAAAGATTTCATTGACCATTTCTCCAGATCTTGGTCACATGATCAGCCGCCGTGCGACTCAACTTCTCTGAGGGAGCCCTTGATATCGCTGAGATGTGCAGTCAAGGGGGCAGTGAAGCGGGTATATGTAGGTACTAAAGTACTTCTCAACCAGCGCCAACTCCTTTGTTGGACCAACCGCCCCGCCCCGCTCCGGACCGTCTCCCCTTTCCCCACTACATCGCCTCGCCAGCCCGGCTTGCCTGACCGCCACGAGCTCGCCGTCGACGTGGCTCCTCTTTGCTTCTCCTGCACCAATTCGCCCTCCCCCTACCAGTTGCTCCTCTATATCACCTCTCGGCCATCATGTCTGCTCTCAAGATCCCCCCCGGCGGCACCATCGTGCAGACCTTCCGGCAGTCCTTTGTCGACGTGCCCGTCGACGCTGACAAGGGGAATGCCGTGGCCACGACCGAGTTCCTTGACGCGGCCGAGTCCCTGACGACCATCTTTGGTTAGCACGCTGCCCGGTGTGGCCCTGTCCTCGTCGTTGTGTGCAAGCTCTAACTGCGTGTCCTCGTGTAGATGCGATCGGCTCTGTGGCCTTTTCCCCCGTCAAGTCCGACATGCTGGGCAACGTCAAGGTTCGTCGTCTGGCGCGGCGCGGTGCCGCCGATCGGCCGCGTGTATGAGAGTGTAGCAGGCGCTGACTTGCCCGCCTCGCAGAAACTCCGCGACCGCCAGCTCGCCGCCCCCGCCGAGTCGGAGAACATCCAGGACCTCTGCCGAAACGAACTCAAGACCAAGAAGCACACGGCCACCGAGGGCCTGTTGTGGCTGGTTCGGTGCGTGCCGACAGACGCCTGCTCCCCCTCCGCCGACCACAGCTGACATGCCGTAAATAGAGGCCTCGACTTCACCTGCATCGCCCTTAGCCAGAACGTGGCCAATGTCTCCGAGGAGCTCGCCGACTCGTTCCGCGGCGCCTACGGCCAGACGCTCAAGCCCCACCACAGCTTCCTCGTCAAGCCCGTCTTCAGCGCCGCCATGAGCGCCTGCCCCTACCGCAAGGACTTTTACGCCAAGCTCGGATCGGACCCGGAAAAGGTCAGGGCTGAGCTGACGGTGTACCTCCGCGCCCTGGAGAAGATTGTCGCCATCCTCAAGGGTTTCCTCGACACCAAGGACGCCAAGTGGTAATTGCATGTTGGGCCACAGTATACTGTGCGGGGTGTTCGATATTCATGTGTGGGAAAGCTACGGATAGATCAAGTTGGAACAAAAGGGCATCGCCTCATGAGCTATGAATTTGCCAGATACACTCGTCGTCACATCTCATGCAATATCAAAAGAGAAACAGCAGCAAATGTCAATGCTCCCACTGCACCTTTGCGTGCTACGTGTCCTTTGTGTTGCTTGTCGTTGCTTGTCGGTCCCGTCCCGCTATCATTGCTTCAACCGACCCTCGACGCAGCCTCCCGGCACGCCCGGCACCCGCCATACCTTGACGAGCTCGAGACCGGCCGCGTCGAGCATCTTGGCAAAGCCCTGCTCGGTGCGCTCCTTGCCGCCCATGGTCATGACGGCCAGGTCCAAGACGGCGGCGGGGAAGTCGGCCTCGTTGACCCGCGAGGGGATCACCATCTCGCAGATGAGCACCCGCGAGTCGGGCGCCATGGCGGCGGCCAGGCGGGTGAGGATCTGCACGCCCACGGCGTCGGCGTAGTCGTGCAGGATCATGCGCATGAAGTAGGCCTTGGCGCCTTGGGGAACACGGTCAGCTCGGGGGGAGGAAGGGAACGATGCTTCTCCGGCGACTGACCTTTGACGGGCTGCTCCGTCATGAAATCATGCTCGAGGCGCTGGACGTCGTCGGGCAGGATGCCGCTCGTCCTGGACAGCTGGATGACCTCGGGCCGGTCCTCGAGGACGCAGGTGGCCGGGGCCAGGGCAAGTTCGTGGGCGTCGAGGATCTTCTTCAGTACCGCGCCGTGACCGCCGCCGACGTCGACGAGCTGGACGCGCTTCTCCGCCGCCTGTTCGGGCGTGTTTCGCAGGGAGTCGAAGTCGAAGTGGCCGACGACGGGGATGGCCAGGTCGATGCCCGCCATGCCCGTCTGGAAGGTCTGGAAGCGCTCCGGGTCCTGGCTCATGATGGCCCAGACGGGCGTGCCCTCTTGCTTGTGGTAGAAGGTGTAGGGGTTGTGGAGGGGGTCGTCGGGCTCCCTGGCATGCTGCAGCTGGCCCTTTTCGGCGAGGTAGTCGTCAAAATTGTGCATCTTCTTGAACCACTCGTCGTACCTGCGCGGGATGGTGAGTGGCCGGGCTTGAGGGCATCCATCGGCGGTTGGCCGAGGGGGACTTACATGGCTAGGAAGAGATGACCCGGACCTGGCTCATCCAGGAGATAGGCCCGCGAGAACTTGGTATGCATGTAGCCCCCTCCATCCTGGCGCGTCTGGTCGAGAAAGCCGGATGCAACTGTGCGCCAACAAGACCGTCAGCGTCGTTGCCCTGACGGAACAACTTACACGTCGGCGGCACCCATGCAAGGCACGGTCGCTGTAGGTGGCTCCCGGGTGAGACAGGCACCGTGTGACGCACGTACCGAGAACTCGGGTCATCCTCTCTGCGGGTTCCGCTGTTAATGCAGCCCCGACACGACCAAGGACCAACAGCGCGCGCTGACGGGAGCTCCCACATACCTAAAAGGGAATCCTGAACGCCCGTCGCGTTGGATAGGTCCTCGAGGGAGATGGATCCTTCCCGCGGAATGGCGTCCAGCACCTTGAGCTTGATGAAGGTGCGGATGGCGATGAGTTCGGCAATCTATGCGTGTCGGCACAGCGTCAATTAGCATCGTACCCGTCTCGTCTCTCTACATGGTCATCTGCTGTCGCGAGACAACCGCGTACGCAGGGGCGAGGCAAGGCAATGCACGGCAAGCCGGTGACTACTGAGAGCGGCAGCGTACATTGAGGCCATGGTAGTTGGGCATCATGTCCGGCGACACGACGGAGCGGATCAGGCTCTTTGCGCGCGCGATGACCTCGACGCGCGAGGCATATCCGGCGAGGTCGGGGGCGTCCGAGTACGACCTGGCGGCCGCGGCCAGGTCTTCGAGGGCCTCGTCAACCTGGCGCTTGGTCGGGAGGGCCGCCGCCATGTGGGAAGAGGCTCACAGTTGGCACCGGACAAATGAGGACGAGGCTGATTGCGAGGGTGACGAGGATGCGTTGCTGGGAGGGACGAGAACGACGACCTGCAGGTTCAGGACCCTGACCGACGTTCTGCGCCGCAGCCCGAGCGAGGCACATGGCCATTCATTCAGCCAGCATCCGAGGAGTGGGTCACGACTCGTCCATGATCATCATCCCGTCACCGCAGCGGACGCCGAGCTGTATTAACCGCGGCGTAACCCATATTCGAACCTCGCAGTCCACGGCGTCTGGGCCGACGACGAGCATGACAGGTCACGTCGCAGCGCATGCCGGGCGTCCTTGGGCAGTCGGCTCGTATGTTTGACCACATGCGGGCAGAGGCAAGGATTCGCAACCAGCCTGTTGTCTCTTTGCTGCAGAGCCCGCAGCGGCGCAGCGGCACAGCGGCGCATACTTCCATAATGAGTAGCGCCTCGGGCTCATCGACCTCGAACCTGGTATGCGGCAGCCAGAGCAGGCGGCGTCTGTCCTCGTCTATCCTCGGCACACGGCGGATAGGAGCGTGCTGGCTGGCCACGATAGAGGTGCAGCATCGAAAAAGTGTACGGGAGGGGAGGGGCCTGGAGGAGCCTGGAGGGGCCTAGAGCACGGAGGGGAGGGCCGGGACGGGACGAGGAGCCAAGTCGCAACGGCCCCGCCATGCAGCTCATCACCCCCCTTTGCCCCCTTGGTCGTAGCCGCATCAGCGAGTCGAAGCCAGCCTCTACCACGCCGCAATGCTACGACCGATGCTCGCGGCGGCAACGACGCGGCGGCTCTGCGCCGCTGCGCCGCTGCGCTCGCCTCAAATCTCTCACAGCGGCAGTCTGCCCACGCGGCCGTGAACCATCCGTCAAACACCACACACTACTGGGTCGCCTCCTTCACCGTCGCATCATCGCAAGGAACATCGCCACTCAGCCCGCCATGGCCAGCCAACAACGCGAGCCGCCATCGCCGCCGCCGGCGGACCACGTCGCGCAGCAGTCGCAGGCCGGACGAGAGGAGGGCGCCGGCGAGGACGACCCCCTTGACGAGGCGGCGAGCGGCACCGCGCCCTCGACGCGGATCGAGCCCGACTCCTCGACCGACGACGAGGGCTACGCCGAGTCGACGTCCACCAGCTACGTGACGTCGCTGGCCTCGGACATCCGCCGGGGCGTCGAGGAGAACGGGCGGGTCTACGCCGCCTACGGCATCCACAAGCCGTGGATGCCCGTCGACGAGCTCGAGGTACGTCGAGATATCCGGCGCCACCCCCTACCGGTGCACACCACTAACAGCCACCAACACCAGATGGACCGCAACGACCTGCAGCACTGCAAGTTCACCCTCCTCCTGGACGACCGTCTCTTCATCGCGCCCATCGGCGACAACCCGCAGCGGATCCTCGACCTCGGCACCGGCTCGGGCATCTGGGCCATCGACGTGGCCGACCAGTTCCCCTCGGCGCACGTCATCGGCGTCGACACCGCCCCCGTCCAGCCCACCGTGCTGCCGCCGAACCTCGTCTTCGAGGTCGACGACGTCGAGCACGACTGGCTCTGGGCCGAGGCGAGCTTCGACCTCATCCACGGCCGCGAGCTCATCATGGCCATCCGCGACTGGCCGCGCCTCGTGCGCCAGGCCCTCGACCACCTCCGCCCCGGCGGCTACCTCCAGCTCGCGGGCTCCTACCCGGACTTCCAGTCCGACGACGGCACCCTGCCCGCCGGCTCCGCCTACGCCGAGATGGGCAGCATCTTCTTCGACATGTCGGAGCACATCGGCGCCTCGGGCCGCGAGGTGCTCCGCTGGAAGCACTATCTCCGCCAGGCCGGCTTCGACGATGTCCACGAGCGCATCTTCAAGATCCCCACCAACCCCTGGCCGCGCGACCCGCGCCTCAAGAAGATCGGCGTCTTTGAGCTGAGCCACTTCCGCGACAACATCGCCAACGTCTTTGCCCGCGGGTACGAGCAGATCCTGCAGGGCGACCCGGCCTACTTCGAGGTGCTGCTGGCCCGCGCGCGCAAGGAGGTGCTGGACCGCCGCATGCACAGCTGGGTGCCATAGTGAGTTCCCCTCGCGGCGTCATGGCCGGGGCCCCTACCAGGAGAGTCGGGGCGGGACGGCCTTGATGGATTCCTGCTAACACGTTCGCAGCTACGTCGTCTACGGGAGACGGCCAGACAACTACAAGCCGACGGCTTGAGGGCCGTGTGGATCCCACGACGGGACGGAACCCCCAAGGCTGGCGGTGTTTTATGCGCAGGGATCTGGTTGGCGTTTAGTAGAGACTGAGCCAGGCATGACACGACGGCCAGGCCGATGCTCGAGGCATTGACGTCGAGATGTGAGCTCCTGAACATACGAGGGCGACCGGGACGGCAACATTTCCAGCGTTGCGATTAGCACATAGAAGCGCATGTGATGACCCCCAGTTATCGGGTTGACCGCTCAAATTGAGGCTTCAGCGTAGGGATCAAGACGTGAATAGTGGAGGCTCAACACCCTCAAGCATATCTTAAGTGGCTGCTTTGTTCAGGTCATACGATCCTGAGACCGGGGGGGGGGG
>JALHCC010000614.1:0-27117 GCA_024340765.1 Tolypocladium cylindrosporum
GGACCAATCAAATCTGAGAAAACTTTTGTGTACCCCTGTCAGCACCAAACCCTCATTCTGGGAAACTTATCCGATTAATGTTAAGTCAGCCTACGGCTGAATAAAGATAGATAGAATTAAATACTAGGCTATTATACTCTTCTATCTTTAAGACCTAACTAGTTATACTTAATAACTATTCTTTAATAAAGAACCCATTATCTTAGGTATAAATATCTATAAACAGAGTACTTATGGTTTTAGTAGTAGGTTATTGATTCTATATAGGGCCAGAAGAATGATCTGCCGTAAGCCACGTGATCATCGGGTCTTTCTCTGCCGATTTCCTATTGGAAGCCTTACTAAGCACGGCGTGGTAATAAACAAACAAAACACGTCAAGGGGTTAACAAATAAAGCGGCACCGCAAAAGTATCTTGCCTGCTGGGAGCACGATTTATGCCCGTGCCCATTGAAAAGAAATCGGCGTCCACTTCTTTAGATATCTTTCCATGAGGTTATGTGAGCAAATGCGATATTACTGGCAGTTTGCGGCCTTGAACAACGGTTGAACAGCGGAAGTTGTTGTGGTGTTGGTCGGGCGATTCGCATTTGCGGTGCCGCTTAATCTGTCAACCCCTTGCATGTCTATTGTATCTTGTTGCGCGTTCCCGAACATCCGCGCTACTACATGATTCTCTGGCTCAGGCAGCTTGCTCAATGAACGATATGGAGCGCCCTTCGTATAGCGATTCCGATGAGAACGAGCCTCCACTTCGCAACCCCCAACTCAGCGCCATGACAGAAGCCTTGCTCGCTCGCGCAGGACTCGCTACCTCGCCGAGACCGACCGCGATGCCACATGATGATGAGATCGACGAGGGCGGGAGCAATGCAGTGCAGATTAGGCAGTCGTCTAGGATCGCAAATTTGCCCCGACCCCCATCAACTCAGCACCGCAACCCAACTTCGCTGCGAAATGACGATCGATTAAACGGTGAAGGGCGCTGTGATACCCCGACTAGCGGAATAGCCTCCCTTCAACGACCTCCGAAGAGACGAACGAAACGAGTCATTCTAGCTCCTTCTTCCCCGGAGTTGCCCAGCCTTGACAAACACAACATCTCCGACGACGCTCCTGCCCACGAGTACCAAGTCGACGTGGCCCCAAACAGTAGCCTTGGGGATGTCCTACCAGGCCCAGAGCATGCGGTCGAAACTACTCCCTCTGGTGACCTGGACTTAGTACCTTCCTCATCCACTACTCAAGACACAGGACATGTGAGAATAGGTGGAGAAAGGAGCCTATTTACGACAAGCGTCGCCCGCAAGCGCTTGCCAGCACATTGCAGCAAAGAATCTCGAGACATATCAGCAAGGAAAACGAGCTCCCCGATTGCGACACAATCCCCCCCGCATCAATGTGAGAACGCCAAAAAGAGCCCCTTGCCCGATCGAGGTAGGGTCACGCCGAGAGATAATGCTGCACGAGGGGTCACAGGCAAGCCACATTCTCCTGCCGTGAGGGAAGCGTCTGCCGCCTTGAACGGTCATCAGGCTCATGTCTTTCCCACCCCCGAAGCCTATGCGGATATTCCATCTATAGCCACTGCTTCGGCGGCTGCTTCTGCTATAAGGACCGTGACCGTGCCTGAAAAGCGCAGAGTTGCCCGGCGCTTCGTTGTGAATCGTCAGCCATACACTGTCTTGCGGAGACTGGGTAAGGGTGGTAGTGGACGAGTTTATGAGGTTGTTTCGGTAACCAATACAGTGTGGGCGTTCAAGACAATTCCTCTGAAGAATCTAGATGAGCGCGGCAAGACTCAGATCAGGAATGAAGTCACACTTCTTGAAAGCCTGACCCGAGTCGACAGAGTGGCCCATCTGAAAGATTGGGCTATTGATGAGGCAAAGAAGTGTCTATACATAGTGAGTCTAACGGCGTCATACCCCCTGCTCGCAACTAGATCACCAACTCCAAAAAGGTTATGGAATTGGGACAAATCGACCTCGACAATATCATCAGGGATCACTATCAAGGCAATGCGAAGCTGGATGTCCTGTTTGTCAGCTACTATTGGCTCGAGATGCTTAAATGCGTCGCTCTCATCCACAGCTTGGATATCGTTCACTCGGATCTTAAACCCGCCAATTTCGTCCTCATCAAAGGCATACTGAAGCTCGTTGACTTTGGTATTGCTAATACCATCCCGGACGACACGGTCAACATATATAAGGATCACCAGGCAGGCACTCCAAATTACATGGCTCCCGAGACGCTGAAAGCTTTGAGCATGCCGCCGTCTACTCAGCAAGGCTTGAGCAAATCTTTTAGGTTCGGTAAACCCAGCGATATATGGAGTCTTGGATGCATACTACACCTCATGATATATGGTCGGCAGCCATTCAGTCATATCCAAGGCCTCGTACCGAAGTTCATGGCCATTGGTGACCCCGGGCATGTTATCGAGTGTGGCGCGGAAGGTCTTGGCGGCATGCATGTGCCATCGTTGTATATTCGGACCATGAAGGCGTGTCTCTCACGGGACCCATCCCAACGGCCCACCGCAAGTAAACTCCTGGAGAGGGAGAATGGTCTTCTGGAACCAGTGGGCGGTACGGGCAACGTTGTGTATGCAACATCCCAGACGATGGAAGCTCTCTTCAGTATCGCACTCAACCAGGCAGGGGCATGGGCGTCGCCAGAAGAAATCAAGAGTTGGGCTGGCAAAGTGATGGAGAATCTGGAGAAGGAGAAAGCCGGGGGACGGGACGAGTAGTGTTTGTTTTGGCGTAACCTGATTTGAGCATTGTCATACCTTGAAGTGATGTCGGGTAGATGTTTTCGGTTATGTAACGTATGTTATGAATGGTCTTGAAGTGACTGCTGCGAAGAAAAGGCAAACATGGGAGTTGCTCGGGTGACGAGATCTGGCGCAGCCAACGTGCCTCGGATTTGAGCAGTTAAGCCAGAGTATGGGCGCACCGAGAGAACGATTTGCCGCTGCCGACTCACTCTAAATCCCTGCGCCCGAGCTCCAACCTTCCGTGGCGGCTCTTCGACTCCTCGATCGTTCAGCTTCGCAACTCCTCGCCTCTCGCATCGCGTCACAGCAACGCGTCGTCTCCCCAGGTAAGCACAAGCCCGGGCGCCAAGACCACGAGCTGACCATTGTCTGAGTAGTAGGCATCGCACTCGCCTCTCTACCTATTTAACTATTGCACCACCCTTGCAAGCCAACACTAGCATGGACAACGATGGCGTCACGCCTGCCAACGCCGGCGTCGCCGCCTTGCCAGACAGCCTGCAAGCCACGAGCGAATACTCCCAGCGATGGGGACTCATGCCGAGCCCGTGTGGGCACAAGGACGGGATCGGCTGCCAGCATCCCGGAGCAGACTGGCAGTCCCACGTCAGGCTGGAGAACATCTGGTGGGTTCACCTAGGGGTGGACCCCGTCCCTCGCAGGTGCACCGACTGGCTCGACGACGAGCGAAAGTGCCATACGGGCACGCAGTGGGCCATTTGGGCGCAGTGGCACGTCTTCCTCGCCGCTACTGGCCGTTCGCCCGACAAGGTGGCCGAGCTGCAGTACCACATCAAGGTCCCTGGCATAGATGATCCGATATGCATCGAGGACCGCCGACACTGGAGGATAGCAATATACCACCTGGACGAGCAGATGCAGAGAGCCGTGCATCCGTGGTGCTCCTCACAGCCGCCCGTCGTCCTGGTCTGCACCAAGCAGCAGGCAGAGAGGTGCAGCGGCAGAGGCTGGGTTAACTCTGTCCGGCTTGAGGCCAAGGACACCTTTACGCAGACGGCACCCGCGCCGCAACCACGAAACGACGCGCCTCACGGCGGACTGAACACGTTGGAGGACTTGCTTGGCGCGCCGCGGACGGAGGCCATACTCGATAACGACGACGCCGCGCCGCAGCTCGAGGAATTACACGATAGTTCATACCTCAACACGGACGACGGGAAACTCTGGTTTGTGGCCTGCAATTTCTTCATGCTGAACCCTGCCCACACGGAGCAGACAATAGCGCTCCCCGGGATGAAGCGCGCCTTGAGGAACTATCAGATCCTTGACGTATATAAGATGCTACGCGTCTTAGGTTCCAACCACTTCAACGGCACATTCAACTGCAGTAAGCCAGGCCTTGGCAAGACAATTGAAACGCTAGCGACCCAGGCTGTCGTAGCACTCGCCTTCATGTCCCGAGACGACTACAGCAAGGACCCAGAATCCCACCAGGGCAACGGGGAGAGCTGCGCGCTACGGCACCCGTTCGGCATCCTCTGCTACTGCAGAGGCGGGCTCACGAGAAGGATCTGCGACATGCTGGCCCGCGCCCCTCAGCTTGTCATCTGCCCACCCATTCTCGTCACGCAGTGGGAGGAGTCCTGGGGGCAAACGATGACGCCAAACGTCGTGCGGCGCGACGGCCATGTCGCCTCCGCTACGCCTCTCCTCGTCTTCAGCAGGGCGAGCCGTGGTCGTATCCTCACCAGCCAGAAGCTTGGTCCTGTCGCAAGTATAACAGGTAGTGACCTCATGCCAATTGTGACGGTCGGCGGAGAGCTACCAGAGACGAGGAAGATAAAGGCAAGATGCGGGGCCAGCCACAGCTAGTCGCTGTCGGAGCCTCCGGCGACCCTGCCTGACGGGATACATATTAGCTGGACGAACACTGGGCATGAGCTTGTCGCGAACGGTCAGGTCGGCCGGGAGCGGCTCGTCCTTGCCTGTAGCTCTATCCTCCTGTCCAACGACGGCTTCTTAGACAAATTGTTCACGAAATCGGCATCTTTTCGCCAGGCAAAACGAGTCGCGCCCGTCCAGGTCACGATCACGCGATGCTTGCGGCCGTCTGCTATCTACTACGACGAGTGGACGGAGGGTAAGGGCAAGAGTACGAAAATAATTCGCGCCCTACGAGAGCTTTGCCTCGTAGATAACCCGGCCGGGAGGAAATCGAGGCCGCTGGTATCCCTCCTGAGCGGGACGCCGATGCCCCGCGGGCCCAAAGACCTCGAGGGAGTCCTTCCCCTCGTCTGGACGGACAAACGCATGCGGGAGAAGCTCCGCAAGCTAATATCGCTATATAACAAGGCACATAGTGCCATTGGCGAGGGCAAGAATGGAGAGGGTGCAGAACACGAAGGGGGCGTCGCGGTGCAGGCGTGGCTAGACGAGCTAAACGAGGTGCTAGGAACGTGCATGTTCTATCGTCAGTTCGGCATGCCTTTCCTCGGAGGCAGGATCCACGACCCGCGGCCTAGCAAGAAGCTGTGGCCACCCTTCTTCCCGAAGACCGACTCCAAGCACCGCGCGCAACTGGCCAAAAAGCGCGAGGACCTCCGGCGTCGCATGGCGAGCATCGTGCAAGAAGGGGGAGACGGCGACAAGTACGCCAAGCTGACCATGACAAAAGAGTTTCAGAACGAGCTTCAATGCGCCGTTATCCCCGGGCTCGCCTTATTGCTGGACAAGGCGGACGAGGCAAGGCGGCAGCACAAGGAAGGGGGTGCGTCTTTGCCCTTCAACTTAAACGCTTTCATACACCGCAACATCGCCGACGCCGAGTGCCAGCAGCTCGTCATGCTCGAGCATATCGTCAAGCGGAGCAAGGGCGACAGCGGCCTCGTGCTTACGCTTTACCCAACTAACGCGAAGATCGCCTACCACTGGCTCAAACGCGGGATAACCGAGAGCGACAAGATTGAACCCGTTCTAATTGCAGCCGACTCCTCAGCCCCGGACGAGCGGCAGGCGTTGGTCGCTCGTCTCGCAGAGAGCGTCAGGTCGGACCCGGGGTCTAGCAAAATCATTATCTCTACCTACAAGCTTCTCTCCACCGGACTCGATGGGCTGCAGGCTTTCGTCAGTTACTTGGTGAGGCTAGGCGAGCCGTGGACCACAAAGGAGACGGAGCAGGCCATCTGCCGCGTCCACCGTCACGGCCAGGCAAAGGAACACGTTCATATCTACCGCATCCACGGCGAGGAGGACTCGCTAGACTATAAGCTGGTCCAAAGGAACGAGAAGAGAAAGTATGCACAGGGCGAGGACATGATGCGGGACCTGTAGCTGGTTTAGGCAGATAATACCATGATGGCGCCGGGAGGAGGCTGGGTGATCTCGGGCAACAATGGCTATCAGGAGCACTTCTTGTTTGAAGTCTTCAGGGTCACCGTCTCTAGAGGCGACGAACCGGCTCGGCTAGGGTGGGTACTAGGGAGGAGTCAAGGTAAAAAATGCCAAGGCTACGACGTTGTCTACGAGTAGTCCGATCTGGTTTCGGTGGATAGACTGGTGTAGCTCCACCTCAATCAGCGGAATTTGCTCCCGAACCTATGGCAGCAAGATCGCCTGGGGTTTCTCTTCGGTACTGACCCGGCATGCGACATTGTCTTGCCGACAAAGGACACCCTGCGAGGCGTTGGTCGCTGTCAATGCGTCATCACTTTCGACGACCAAAGGGCGATTTATCCTGAGGGACTTGCGTGAGCCTGGTACGAGAAAAGACGGAATTGCTGTCACCTACAATGGCAAAGGAGGACTCAAACGCCGCGGATTCACCTGGATTCTCAGCGGGGACAGTTCCGTGAGACCGCCAGCAATAATCATCGAGCTCCATGACAACCTCAAATTCCAGATTGTTGTCGCATCCCATGACACATACAAGGAGAATGTCTCTCAATTTCGTCCTGAACTCTCCAACCCTCTTCATCCCTTTTACGCGCAAGTCGACCGGGATGCCGCAGGCCGGAGACCTGACAACCTCCAGATCGACGAATAGCCACGCCCGTCCAAGACTGGGACCCAGGCTGGTCTTGGTCTCGTCTCCTGCTCGGCGTGGGCGGGCTTGGTGGGCTAGATGTTACCCCGCTGGTTCCGACCAACATCGTGTGCCAGCTCCACCACCAGGCAGGCGTCAAGGAGCTTGCGATTCTCTCACCAGCTGGGTCCCACACGATTGGAACTTGTTTATATGGATGAGCTGTAACGGTGGATGGTGGTTGCATGTCCAGGCCCGAACGGCTCCGCCGCCGGAAGACTCCCGCGCGCGGCTGGCTCTCTCGCACCGCAGCTCTCCGCATCCTGACCTATCGTTACCCCGGTGGCTTCACAGGCCTAGGGACACCGCTCTGTGAATGATCATGTGATGGCCCTGATGAAACAGAGGAGTTCATCCAGCCGCCTTGCTACAGCTTCCGCTAGTGGGGCATCATCAACGAGGCAAGCTGTGAACCACGTAGTCCGTAGGCCTACGTAGCAACTAAAGCAAGGCAGAGGGCCTTGCCGCTCTTGTGGAACCTTGCAAGGCACTACTAGAGACACTCGAGCTTGTCTCCAATCCCGACTGGTCAATGGAACGACAAGCCAGTCGCGTGTGAGGGTCCGAGGGGCCGCCTGTTTGTTGGTTGACTTCGGTCAGTCATAATCGGTAGTTGATATACGTATGCCGAGTCCCGAGTCCCAAACCCTCGAGTCGATGCTACGTCCTGTGCTAAGCATACCAAGTCTCTCACTGAGGGCAGAGGTACACTTTGGATTAAAGGGTCCAATGTTGGGCTGCCGAAGTGATGAATAATCGCCTCGGCCAGGAGCACGTAATGATGCCAACTGATTCCGACGACAGATCTCACTCCACATATTGCCATGGTCCGTCACTCGTTTGGAAATCCTCACGCGTTCCTGAGCAATTGTCTCGTTGACGGTAAACATTGACCCTGATGCAAATGATTTCCGAGGTCTACCCTCCAGAACTCCCACGATGTCCCCACTCGGCCGGTCTCACGAGCTAATCCTCATGGCAAAGGGTTGCCCTCCATTTTAGAGTACATGTCGGTGCCTTTCGCCATGCATCTCAATAGTGATAACCTAAAGGAAACTGCGTCGCTTAAGAGGGGGGAGCGCCGCCGCCACGGGCACGGCCAAAGCCACCACGGCTGTGAATATTTGTTAGTCTCAACTGATCTAGCAGGTTCTCGGTATGCGATATCGTCGGGGGGGTCATACAACTGAGGAGCGAACTCGCCCGGAGCACCGCCCTCCTTGCCCTCGCCAGCATCCCGTCTTCGGTATCCACCCTCGCGGTCGCCACGGTCGCCACGGTCACCACGGCCACGGCCGAACGGCCGACGCTCACGCTCGCTCTCACCGAGCATGCCACGGGGAGGAGCATGCGATCGCTGTTGCTTGATGTGGGTGGCGGGGACGATCTCGGCGGGGAGGTGAAGCCATTCGCGGAGGTAGTCGAGGCCCTCGGGGGTCAGGGTGTAGTAGTAGTATTGCCAGGAGAACTGAGTCTTGACATAGCCGCGGGAGTTCAGCGACTGGCACGCCTTGATGACAAAGAGGTTCTTGGTATCGATGTCGGGGTGCTTGGGGAGGTTGAAGTCCTTCTGGGCCACGAGGACGCCCTCACGGAAGAGGTACTGGCTATCTGTCAGTATCCGAGACTCCGGTCTGCTCTGTCTGCTCACGAAGGCCGAATTACCTCGTGGATCTTCTTGCGGTCGGCCTTGGGAATCAACATCGTGGCGGTTTGCGTGATGTGGTCGATGTTGAAGAGAGGCAGTTTTTCGGAAGGCGTGCCAGGTCTCAAAATGGATAACTTTTGTGGGCGGAAACCCTACGAGAAATTCAACCTAGCGACGTGGGGTGGCTTGTGTTGTGCGCTGTGGCTGGAGTCACGTGATGATAAACCTCAACCCACCTGCGATGTGGCTCATGGCTATCCCCGCTTCCTTCGCCACTTTTCTTGTCGCATCCTTAGTCAGAGCGTTGTCTCTCGGCGATAACCGCATCTCCCAAGTCTGTCCATCAGGACGATATCACGACAAAAAGCTAGCCTCCAACCATCACCATGGCGCCCGAAAGCCTCAACGTTCTCGTTTCCACATTTGGTGGTCTCGGCTTGCCATCGACACTTGTTGTGCCGGTGCCAGCAACGATGACAGTCTCTCAGCTTCGGGAGGAGATCAGCGAGAGACTGCCCACCACCGACACCAGACTCATCCTGACGACACTGTCAAACAGACAGCTCCCTGAACGATCAGAGGCGCCCATATCGACATATCTCTCCACCAGCGCTGATGAATTTCTTTCTCTACGACTTACAGTCCCGCTGTGCGGCGGCAAAGGTGGCTTCGGGTCTCAGCTGCGAGCGGCCGGCGGGCGCATGTCATCGCGAAAGAAGCGCAACCAAGACGACCATGGCTCGAGCCGCAATCTCGACGGCCGAAGGCTACGCACAGTTAATGAGGCCAAGGCCCTGGCAGAGTATCTGGCCATCAAGCCTGAGATGGAGAAGAAGGAAAAGGACAGGCGGCGGGAACGATGGGAGCAGATTGTTCAGATGTCCGAGCAAAAGGAAGCTGAGATCAAATCCGGTAGCAAAGGCCGACTCGACGGCAAATGGGTTGAGGATAAGGAAGAGAGCAACGAAAAGACTCGAGAAGCGGTCCTGGCGGCGATGAAGGCCGGCAACTACAAAGACAATCTCAGCACGTCTCACGGCTCCACATCCACCGACCAGACCAACAACCAGTCTGGATCCGACGAAGAGGCGAAGCCGACTTCGAAGGAGTCTTCGCCTCCATCGGAACCAGAGAAGGCTGGAAAGGGGAAGCAACGGACGTTCTTTGGGTTCGACGAGGATGACGAGTTTTTGAGCTCGGATGACGAGGAAGCCGACTCGAAGAAGCAGTAGACATACCTGAATGGTGTATCGCACTCTGGCTTGTGTTATATGTCGGCACGTACTCTGGGCATGGATTGGTAATGCGGCGTCCGGGATTGGGCCAAGGTACCCGTTCTCACGGGACTTATGATACCAGCGAACTTGATTGAATTGACATTTCGCACCTGACACATAAGATATGTATTCAAAGGCTGGTGTAACATTTCACAGTCAGATTTTACCCAACGGCCAATCTCTTGCGTCGATTGTCTACTGAGTTGTGCGAGTAGTACACGTGCAGCAGAGCTGCTCACCCTCCGCCTTCTATCCACATGCGCCTTAGACATACACCAGCTCTACAGCGGAACGCTTAAGCGTCGAGCTTGACGGGGAAGTTGCCAGCCTCTGTAGAAACACATTAGCCGCAGGCCAACAGCCAGGATCGCCGCAACCTACCTCGCTGCTCATCCCATCGCTGGTACCATCCAGAGGGGCACAGTGATCGGTATGAGAGCCAGAACTGCAGCGCCGTTAGCCTCCGTCGCGAAACCCGAGCGCAGCTGATTCTAATCAAATCGGTCGTCGTACCTGGCGGCAAGGCGCAAAGTCCTCTCCCTTGGCGATGATGCACTTGTGGTAGTCGACGTAGTTCTGCCAGCAGTGCTTGGTCTGGTTCTGGTTCGGGAAGCGGGCATCGGTGCCTGTGCAACACAACAATTAGTACCTGCCGCATGTCCCAATGCAATTGAGCTCGTCGCGGCGATGCGCTCGGTCGGGCGGTCGCGGGTGTGCTTACCGGCTGCAATGCTGTTAGCCTCGGGCCACGATCAGGTCATTTTTTAGGGAGGGATTATCAGCTCGTACCAGTCACGAACTTGAAGGGCTTGGTGACAATCTCCTGACCATCTTCTTCAGCCATTGCGAATTGATCTCGGGACTACCGGTGAAAGAAGTTGGGTTTTGCGGCGGATGGGGGTCGATTGAGCTCGAACGGTTGGAGGTGAGGGTGATGCGTCGACGTTCCCGGCTCGAATCAGATGTTCCGGCGTTGGCGGCGCAATGTGTGCCTCAGGCCGACCAGCCAATTGCATAAGGCACCCACTCTGTGTGGGGGGTGGGTCGACACTGCTTGCAACATGAGATGTTCGGCAACCTCCAAACACCACCTCGGAAGGGCGACATTTTCCCAATTGAATCACCGCCATTGCTAAGCGCCATTTCCTGATCCTCTCCACTCCTTCAAAATGCGCTCTACCGCCGCCCTCAGATCGCTCCAGCCCACGGCTCGGATGATGTTCCGCCAGTCGCCGCGGATGATGCGACCGGTTCCCGTAAGTGCGCAATGACGAACCTGGCCAGACGGAGCTGACGCATCGGGCTGTACAGAAGGAGGACCAGGCCGGTATGGGCGAACGCCCCCCAGCAGCGATTGCCCAGCTTTCTGAAGCTGCCTCGACGTGCTGGAACGTGCTAAACTGATGTTGGAACAGGCCACACCATCTCCCAACGATTGCGCAAGCTCAAGCAGATCCCGGCCGAGTTGTTCCCCCTCGGTAAATATCCCCAGCCGCCAAATCAAAGCAACTCGTTGGACTAACGGATCTACAGCCATCGTCGTCGGCTTCGCCGTGTTCGCTGCCGGCTACTCCAGCGCCAGGAAGTTCGTCGTCGACAAGAACCTCCGACTGTCCAGAAAGGGCGCTGCTGGCCATGATGAACACTAAGTCCGTCAAACACAAAGGCACACGCCGGGAGGATTTCCATTTGTCACGGGGGGACGAAATACTGTATATCTCAAGAATGAACAGCAGGAAACCAAACCAAGTCTTGACATTCCCACTCCTGAAGTGTTCACATTATGGCTCAGGTCGTGCTTTGTTGTAACCATACCCTGGACCGTTTCCCCGTAACACCGTCGCTATGCGCAAAATCCGTAACAGAATAGCAATACTTCCTACGCCGGCTTCGGCCCGGCTACATCCAGCCCTTCTAGCCCCTGCATCGGATCCGCCACTGCATCTTCCATAGCCCTGTCCGGTAAACCGCCTCCCTGGTCGCCGGCATGCTCTGCCAGCCAGCCCTCCTGTACGTGAAATTGTCAGTTGCTGGCTTGAATAAGTGAGCTCTCCGACGTACCTGCTCCCAGATGGCCTTTTTGCTGCCCAGTCCCTCTTCAGCGCTCTTGGGTGCCTTGGCTTGTGACACCTTGAGGGTCCTGCCAAAGAACTCTGACTGGTCCATGTTGTCGATGGCCTCTTTGGCGTCTGCACTGTCTTCGTATTCCACGTACGCGAAGCCTCTGTGAGAGTCCTCGGAGTTTCGCGTGTCTGGCTTTGGCAGTGATACCTCGACAATCTCGCCGAACGGTATGAAGGCGTCGAGGATGTGGTTGCTGGTCACCATCTGTGTCAGCCCACCGACAAAAACAGTGGCTTTCCAGCGAGCCGCTTCCGTCATTTTCGCAGGATTGGAGAGGCAAGAGGCCAATAAGTTTCTTGAAATCGTTGGATGCTGTAGGAACTCACTGAAGTTCTGGTCTGTTCAGCCTCTGGCTCTCATTGGCCTGTCTCGGATCAGCGGACACGGGAGACAAATTGAGTCACGTGATGTCGGATTTCCACTGCCAGCTGGTGCTATTAGCGGCTCGGAGCACGGACGTGTCCCTGGTGGGAGGAGCTCAGGAGCCAGACTCGGAGCCTGCAATCTGGCATCATATCTCGGCCCAGATCTCGCCATACGGTCGTCAACCTCCCCCCTTTTGGCAATCCTCTGCTGGCAGAAGCTTCGGGCTACCTCTTTAACTCCTATATGGTCAGCCACAGCCGTTGAAAAGCGTAGCAACTCAACCCTTCCACCGCCAGGGCAATCGACTTGGCCCCCGCCATCATGGTGCGCCTTCGCGAAGTGCCTCGGACGGCCGCCTTTGCCTGGTCCGATGGTCCAGGAAAGCCCCTCCTGGTGACGGGAACGCGGGCCGGTGCCGTAGATGCTGATTTCTCTGACGAGAGCAAGCTGGAGCTGTGGGACCTGGCACTGGACGACCTACAGCAAGGCATCGAGCTGCAGCCACTGGCCAGCATCACCACCGACTCCAAGTACGAAGGATGCTCGCTCGCTCGAAAGCTTGGAGTGCGCCGACTGACTGAAGCACAGGTTCTACGATATTGCTTGGAGCCCCCCTGATTCAGACCACCCGAAGGGCATCATCGCCGGCGCTCTCGAGAACGGCTCCCTGGATTTGTGGGATGCCGCCAAGCTGGAGTCGGGGGCTTCTGATGCCCTGATCTCCCAGACGACGAAGCACACCGGCGCGATCAAAACCCTACAGTTCAACCCCCTGAAGCCCCAGATCCTGGCTACCGCTGGCTCCAAGGGTGAGCTATTCATCTACGATGTCAACGACATCTCGAACCCCTTCCGACTGGGCAACGCAGCAGCCCGCTCCGATGACATCGACTGCTTGGCATGGAACCGAAAGGTGTCGCACATCCTGGCAACAGGAGGGCAAGGGGGCTTTGTCACGGTGTGGGATTTGAAGACGAAGAAAGCGTCCCTGACCCTCAACAACAGCCGGAAACCCGTCAGCGCCATCGCTTGGGACCCGAACAACTCGACGAAGCTCTTGACCGCCACCCCTGACGATAGCCTGCCCGTAATCTTCCTGTGGGACTTGCGTAATTCCAATGCGCCGGAAAGGACTCTCCAGGGCCACGATCAAGGTGTTCTATCCTTGTCCTGGTGCCACCAAGACAACAACCTCCTGCTTTCATCTGGCAAGGACAATCGCACCTTGGTGTGGAACCCCCAGACTGGAGAGCGGTACGGAGAATTGCCTGAGATGACCAACTGGACCTTTCAGACTCGCTTCAACCCGCACAACCCTAACCTCTCGGCCACTGCCAGCTTCGACGGCAAAATCACGATTCAAACACTCCAGAATACGAACCCGGATACATCCAAGATCCAAGCGGAGAAGAACCTGGATGACGAGGAGTTCTTTCGAGCGGCTCAGACTCAACCCCAGGGCGCATCATGGTCCTTGAACAAGGCACCGAAATGGTTTGAGCGGCCAATCGGCGCCTCATTTGGCTTCGGTGGCAAAATTGTTGTATTCAAAGCGTCTCCCGCGCAGCCTGGACAAAAGCGGACGTCCAAGATCATCATCTCCAACTTTTCGGCTGATTCTGATGTCTCCTCTGCTACCGACAAGTTCCAGGAGGCTCTCGCCTCCGGCGACTTGGCGTCAATTTGCGAGGAGCGGATGCAGCAAGCCAAGACTGATGATGAGAGGGCGGACTGGAAAGTAATGGAAACTCTTGTTGGCGACAACCCTCGCGGCAAGATCGTCGAGTATCTGGGTTTCAAAGAGGAGGAGCTCATCAACGGCGCACGTCAAGAGCCCGCGGATGGCGAAAAGGGCGCAGACACCAAGCCGGAGGGTGAAGCTGAGGAGAAGAAAAAAGAAGTGTCCGACTTCTTTGGCGGTGGCGATGGCGATGGCGATGGCGATGGGGACGATTTCCTGTCCGACTTTGCCGCAACCAAGGGCGCCAAGACCGATAACCCGTTCCACCTCTTCAGCGACAGCGACACGCACGTCGAGAAGGATATTACAAGAGCGTTGATGTTGGGCAACTTTGCAAAGGCTACCGATATCTGCCTCTCCGAGGAGCGCATCGCAGACGCATTCTTGATAGCCAACTGTGGCGGCCAGGAGCTTGTGGACAAGGTGCAGTCTGCGTACCTGGCAAAGAAGCGCGGCATGCCAAGTTATCTGCGTCTCCTTGGTTCCGTTATCGCCAAGAATCTGTGGGATGTCGTGTACAACGCGAACCTGGAAAATTGGAAGGAGACCATGTCTATTCTCTGCACCTTTTCCGATCCCACCGAGTTCCCAGATCTCTGCGAGGCTCTGGGAGATCGCATAAGCGAGGAAGGACAGAGGAAGGATGCGTCTTTCTGCTACCTTGTTGGCTCTAAACTTGAAAAGGTCATCAACATCTGGGTTGCTGAACTCGAGGAGGCGGAACAGGCCGGCATGAAGGAGCCTTCTGATGATTCAACCTTTTCGGTGCACGCGAGGTCCTTGCAGAACTTCATCGAGAAAGTGACCATCTTCCGCCACGTTACCAAATTCCAGGACAGCGAACAGGGTCAGAGCTCGCATTGGAAGCTGGCGACTCTATATGACAAGTACACGGAGTATGCCGATATCCTTGCTGGACACGGACAGCTGGAGGTGGCTCAGAAATACCTGGACTTGTTGCCATCAAACTATCCCGCCGCCGAGATTGCGAGGAGTCGTGTCAGAATGGCTACGAAGAAGCCCGCCGCCAAAACTACCGCTGCACGTCAGCCGGCTGCAACAAACGTTGCGGCATCCAGGGTGCAGCCTGCGTTTGGTTACCAGCCCTCTCAGCCCGGACCGGTCATGCCCCCTGCCAACCCATACGGCGGCATGAGCCAGAACCAGTCACCTATGGCCCAGCCCCAACAGTACATGTCGCCGCAGAACCCGTACCAGCCTCAGGGAGGCTACCAACCACCAACCCAAGCCGGATACCCAGGCGGAATGGCGCCGCCCCTGATGGGTGGCCCTCCCCCGAGGAACACAACTCCATCTCAGCCTCCTCCGTCCCAATCAAAGAAGATGGACAACTGGAACGATGTTCCCCTCGTAGCCAAGGCCGTGCCGCGCCGGCCCACACCGAGCGCTGCTCCCATTATGTCACCTTTCCCGGGGCAACAAAGCACATCTGGCCCTCCACAACCCGTCCCATACGGACAGCGTGCGAGCCCGCCTGCGCCGCCTCCCAAGGGCCCGGCTCCGCCCCGTGTTCAGTCGCCTCTGGCCGGACCGCCTCAGTCCTTCCAGGCACCACCACCACGACCATCATCAACTGCTACCAGTCAGTACGCGCCGCCGCCGCCGCAAGCTGGCGCCGCACCGTCGCCCATTGCCCAAGTGGCTGCTCGAACGGCTTCACCCTACAACGCACCTCCGCCAGGAGCTCCCCCGTCCAACAGGTATGCCCCTGCACCGTCAGCGCAGCAACAGCAGCCCGGCCGCCCTCCTATTGCTTCCATGCCGCCGCCTCCGGGCCCGGCCAGCCGACCACCTCCTGCAAACCAATACGGGGCTCCTCCCATGCAGGCAACTCCTCAAGGCCAGTACGCGGCGTCGCCTTACGGGGCGGCGCAGAGCCAGCCTTCTGCGCCTCCTCAGGGGCCACCGCCAACGGGACCGCCGCCAACAGGACCGCCGCCAACGGGACCGCCGCAGATGGGTGGTCCTACGCCTCCCCCTCCGGCCCCTCCGGCATCCGCACCACCTCCAAAGGCGAGGCACCCCCCTGGCGATCGATCACAAATCCCCGCGAACGCCCAGCGATTGGTTGAGATCCTCGGACAAGATATGCAGCGGGTGGCTTCCAAGGCTCCTGCGACCTTTGCCCCTCAGGTGAAGGATACGCAGAAGCGGTTGAACCTCTTGTTCGACCACTTGAACAACGAGGAGCTTGTTCTGCCGCCCACAATTGAGCAACTCACACAGTTGGCCGAGGCTATTCAGTCCAAGGACTATGCGGCAGCCCAAAGGTTCCAGGTGGAGATCCAGCGAGATAAGACGGAGGAGTGCGGTAACTGGATGGTACGATATGCCCTCCTCGATCGAGTTGAATGAGGTGCTAACTAGATGTGCAGGTTGGAGTGAAGCGACTGATCAGCATGAGCAAGGCTACGCCTTAATGATGATGGGATCAATTTAGCGCCGCAGGAGCCGACCTTGATTTGCAGCGCAACCCGAAGCGGAAACGAGTGGGATGAATCATGTAGAGTGGGTGATGCTCGTGGGGGTATGGTTCATTAGAGTAGACGAAAAGGAAGTATTCGTATATGGAATGAGAACGCAGTATTTGAAGTACATTCTGATTTTCATAACATGACCCGCGACGAGCTCGTTGGGCCTGGTCTCGCCGGCATAGTGACGGCAATGTAGCACAACACTCAATTACCGCACCAGACAACACGACTTTTATATACTGCTAAACACCTTTTTCTATGTCTGCAAGTATAGATAGACAGACTGCTTTAAGATCTGAGCTTGAGTTGGAAAAGGCGACCCTAGCCGCCTTAGAGCCGGACGCCGCATCCTCTTCGGCATCGAGAGGACTACATTGCGCCACCCGAAACCCTATCGTATATAATTCAGTGGCAAGATAACTTTGTGCACAATGCCTGGTACAATCAGTTGCTCTGACACTGGTGTAGCGCTGAGTGACTCAAAAACTCCTTGGTTGTCGAGGGCGGCGGAGACTGACATCTAGACTCGGCGAGTTTGGATGCAACTCGCCTTCTTTGGGAGTTACTTTCTCACCACGGCGCGAGATGGATCTTCATGCGCCGAGATTTGCTAAGCTTGAGCCCCTGTGGGAAGCTTGCAGAGTTGCTGTTGCCAGGGAGCTCACAGCACGTGCCGCGACAGCTGTTCAGTGACCAACCACCCGGCAACCGCAGAGCTGTTCAATACTTTATATGGCCGAATAGCGTAGTACCTTTCATTCATGCGGCATGGTCTAATGGCCAAGGTCAGAGACATAGAGCGCCCGTAGCATCGAGGGCTCGGAGCACTCTGCTTCGGGTGGTGATGAGATGGCTCTGTCCTCTGGTTAACCCCCAGATGACGATTTTTTTGCAGCCATACGCTTTTTTTTGCCGAAAAAAATCGGGCGTCTTTTTTGAAAGACTCTGTACCCTGCCATGTGTTTCTTTTGCCTCTATTGCGTAGATGTGGTGTTGTTGGCTTCGTGCTGTGACGTGGTTCGAACCCAGCGCTACCAGCAGTTGGGAATGCTCGGCGCAGTCGAGAAGCTTTCGAGCGGGGTCCCTGGGGGATCGGCTTGCCCTGCGGGGGGATCGGGATTGCGTAAGCGGGAGGAGAGAAGAGACGGATGCACTGAATTGCTTCAAAGGTCTGCGAGGTGTCGACGGGCTGCGTGAGACGTCAGGTTATTGATCCTGCCGCTTGTGTGGGTGGAGGGAATGAAGGTGTAAGTCGTGGTCTTCGCTTGGAGTCGCAGTGGGGCCAGTTGACGTGTGAAGCCCACACCCCCAGCTCGACGTAGCTCCAACCATGACCTGCATCCGCCACCGACAAGACCTAGCATCATCATCCACAGCCGAAGCTCCCTCTCTCCCATCCGCACCCGCAGGGCTCTCGACACCGAATCCGCCATGGCCGAGAGTGCAGCGGCCACGTCCAGCGACGCCGCCGCCCAGCGCGCGGCCGAGCAGGCCCGACTGCGCAAGGAGCGCCGCGAGGCCAAGATCAAGGCTGGCGGCTCGGCCAGGCTGAACAAGATCACCGGCATAGGCGGGCGGGTCGTTGGCGGTGCGTACTCGGGCCGGCCCTGTCCTCGCGCTCCTCGATGCTAATGCGTGCCTCTCAGAAACCGAACAGGCGAGCCCTGTCGTCTCGGGAGAGGCGTTCACGCCCGACGCGGCGCCCGCGCACCCTGCCGACCCCGACGAGGTCGACATCTCCCAGCACTTCTACGCCCCGAAGACGACGGCTCGGGGCGATGCCCTGGGCCCCGAGGGAGCCATCTCCGAGGCCCAGCTCCGCCAGATGATGCTCGGCTTCGACCGCCCCGGCCAGAGCAACTCGCCGTCGCCCAGTCCCGTCCCCGGCCTGAACGGCGCCGCGATGGAGGACGATCCCCTCATGAAGATGATGGCCCAAATGATGGGCGGCGGCGCTGGCTTCCCCCCCGGTGCCTCCCCCTTCCCGGGTATGCCCAACATGCCTGGTATGCCGCCTCAGCAGCAGCCGGCTGCCCGCCCCGACGGCTACACCTCCTTCTTCCGGCTGCTGCATGCCCTCCTCGCGCTCAGCCTCGGCCTCTATGTCACCCTCCTCACGCCCTTTTCCGGCACCAAGCTGGAGCGCGAGCACGCCGCCCTCGCGCACGCGCAGCTCTCCGCCGAGGACGACGCCAACGAGCACCACAAGCGCATCTTCTTTTGGATCTTCGCTACCGGCGAGGCTGTCCTGCTCACCTCGCGCTTCTTCCTCGACAAGGGCCGCCAGCCGCCCCCCGGCATGCTGTGGACCGCCATCGGCTTCATCCCCGAGCCGTTCAAGGGGTACGTGACGGTGGCGCTGCGCTACGGGCAGATCTTTACGACGGTGAGGGCGGATATCCTGGCGTGCATGTTTGTGCTGGGCATTTGTTCGTGGTGGAAGACTTGAGGTCGGGCGGGGGGATGAATAGAGACGGATGAGGAGTGAGAACTGGGCCGGCATACTGGTAGACTGTATCTGATAACACTCTTGATGGGAACTAAGATGGCCCACAGCCCGCTCACAACCACGGCGTTGCCTTGTGTTGGTGTGTATTAATCTCTGATGTGAAGAGCGGTGAGGTCGCGCTCTGTTTGGAAGCTCGCCATGTTCTTCCCCCACGCCGTTTTGCTTCCACCATCGTACACATTGCTCCATTAATTAACAGCCTTGCAGATAAGCTAGTTGAGCTCATCTGAACACAGCCCCCTACTTGCGCATCGTCAAGCCCAGGATGCCACCCATCATGCCCCTCACCCGCCGCGGGTTCTCCTGCGCGCAGGCAAACACGACGGCCGTGCTCGCCGCAAAGGCCAGCGTCTCGCGCCATTGCTTGTCGGCTGCGTAGCGGCGCGGCAGCAGCGTAGCCATGGCTCGCGGCGCCACGAAGAGGGCCATGTCCTTGCGGCGGCTGGCCGTCTCGATGAGCACGCTCCAGCCGCAGAGGAAGCAGCCCGTGCCGACGCAGAGCCCGCTGTCGATGTGCTGGCGGCACGGGACGTCCTTGCCGATGAGGTGCGGGCCGACGCGGGTGCGGCTAAGGCACACGCCGTAGTAGAAGAGGGTGATGAATGTGGCGAGGAAAGCGGACGAGCGGGAGGCGGAGAGGAGGGCAAGGAGGGGGCTCTTGCGCGTGGGCTTGCGAAGCTGGAGGGCCATGGCGAGAGGGAGGTACGTGTACATGGCCCATCGCCACGACAGCCAGAAGCGACGCCAAGCGTGGTATTCGCATGAGGGGCCACGTCCCATGTGGACGATGTCGCACGGGAAGGGTACCACCTTGGCGGGATCGCCCCATTCGTAGGGGAGGTCGTAGTCCTTGCACATGCCCCCCAGCAGAGTTGCCTGGCCCGTTTCCTCGGTGTATCGAAGCTCGCCGGTCCTGCACCGCCGAAGAGCCTCAATGAGCCGCAGATCGACGTGGGCAGCCGACGTAATCCATTTGTTGTAGCCCCTGGGAAGGCTCTCTGGGGAGTAGAACCACGCCCACATAATGGGACCACATGACGCGACAAATGCCAGAGGATCAACCATCCGGGAGACGAATTGCTCCCCCTGAAGATTCGATTAGAGTAAGCCCTGTCTGCCACCGGCCATCTTTCGAGGGCACCTGGGTAAAGAGAGGCGTGTTCGTACCTTGGTCCATTTCAGGGCAGCCATTCGCCGAGCCCGATGTCTCGACCACAACTCGCCCACGATGACATCCACGGCCTGGGTGGCGGCAAATAGGGTCAGGTCAAGCGTCCGGCCAGCAAACTTCTTTCGACTTCCGGTCTCACGGTCAGCCTGTGCTGCCGCAGCAGAAGTCGAGTCTCTCCGCGGCAAGCCCTGCTTCGATTGCAGCAGCCGGAGGCTGAACCACGCGGCGACAAACGACGCCAGCCATCTTGCAACCCTGATGAGCACCCTTGTTAGCCCGGCTCTTGCTGGGGACTCTACCAAACCCGAATTGTTGCATCGCCTACCTCAAACGAGCGGTGTCGCCAAGCCCCTTGGCGACACGAGCTATGATGTGCTTCAAGGGTTCCTGAATTCGGAGCCTCGCAAGTCAGCAAATGTTAAGTTAGAGGGCTAATCGTAGAGTTGTCGTCGTTGAGTTTGCGCTAAAAATAAAACAGGAGAGTTACAGTTGCTCCGAGCCGCCGGGCGAGACCATGGACGACGCCTGAAACTCCACACGAGGCCGATGCGGGGGACGTCGATGTATAGATCTGGGGACGGGACTGGACTGGGGGACTGGGGGAGACAGACCTGTAGGAGCGTAGATCCGCCGACCAGGACGGCACAAAACGTGGGGAAGCGCTGCGGCTCCAGGCCGGTGCGGAGGACGTGGACAACGGACTCGACAAAGGTGCGCTCGTCGACCTCGGCGGGCAGCGTCCTCTTGTTCTTGGTCCTCCGGCGCGACAGATGCTGGAGGATCAGCGTCAACAGGCGCGGTGCCACAGCAGAGACATAGCCCAGGAGGTAGGCGCGGATGAGTGGGCGTAAGGCTGGAGGGAGGGAGCGAAGCTGCAGAAAGGCGCCTCCACCACCTCCGGACCTTGTCCCTTGTCGTTGCTGCTGCATCTCGGGCGAGTCTTGCGAAAAAAAAGTGCGGGCGTACTATATGCAAGGCAGCACGACGCGGCACGACGCACCGCGACACGCCACGACGCAACGCAACGCACCCGATACACGACCCACGGACTCAATCGACGACGTTAGCGTCGGTACAAACCGGGCTGATCTCGACGGCAGCTGCGGCAAGGCGTTCCCTGCGTGTCACCTGGCCAAGGGTAAACCCGTAAAACGTGGGACGGGGACAGGACGGTCGGGACAGTTCAGGACAGGCAGGCGGGCCAACAGCGCAGAGCACGGCGGTTGGCTGCTGGAGCTGTCATCGACGACACCCCTGCCAGGCGACACGGTGCCGTACGACGGCCAGATGTCGGGAGTGAGACACAAGAGAAGCAGCTGTGGCCTGGAGAACTGGGCGACGGAGCGTGTTCCGAGACAAGCTCGCGCTGCTGGTGTTGGTGCTGGTGCTGTTCCAACGCCCGGAACAGGGAATATGGAGCACCGTGCCGTGGGACAGCAGACGGACGGCCTTCTGGAAGAGCTGTCAGTCGTCGTGGCTTGTCCTCGAATGGCCCGAACAGGCACCGCGGCCTTCTTAGGTGCCAGCTGCCGGCAATGGATCCACGGATCACAAGCCTCGGCTGCTGCTGCTGCGAAAGTGGCGGCTTCACGGGTGTCAGGAACGCGGATTCCAGGGCCACGGCCATCCATCTGCTCCTGGTTCAGCGGGTGTTGGAGACTGGAGATGGCCGCGATGGACGGATGGGGCGCTCGGCCAACTTGCCAGAGATGGCGTTTAGTCCAGGCCGCCAGGCGCGATCCGTCAGTAGCGCCGCGCGGCGCTGGTGATCCACAGACAGGGACGAGGTACGTACACGGCACCGTGCCACGTGACGGAGACAGAGACGCCGGGATATGCACGACGGAGACCTCCGTACAAAATAACCACAGGCACGTCCAACTGAGACGAGCTTGGCCGCGCCAGCGTGCCAGGAGAGGCAGGACAAACGCAGAGGTGGAGAGCCTCAACGCCAATCGCCCGGAGCCCTCGGCCCCGCGATGTCGAATCCGGCAGCCTCTCCGAGGGGCAACGACAGGACAGCAGAGATCGGCTACGAGTACGGATCAAACTGCGGCTACGGGGCCATGGGCTTTCGGCCGGCGCAGGACTGCGGCGTGAATCCGAATGGAGTGTCAGTGGCTTGACACACTTGCAATGGGCACCGGACCGGAACGCCCGACAGCGTTGCATCGTGGCGAATCGTCGACGCCTGTCAATGCAGTCTTGCATGCAGACGTGCATGGGGGCACGCCGAAATTGCCCGCCCACGCAAAACTATTTGCATGTCTGCATCCTGCCGCTGGGCACGCGACTTGGCTGGTCTCATGCATGGGCTTGCTGCCGCAGGGAGCCAACCGCAGGGAACCATCGACCAACACTGCAGCTGGCAGGCTCCCTCCTGCACCGAGACTGAAGAAGCAAAAGTGCTCGTACGTCTTCAATAACAAGCTGGTGGCGAGAATATGTACGAGCCTGTGCAACTCGCGGCCAACTGCTTGAGCGCAGCCTAGCGGCATGGGTGAATGAAGATCGCGGCGGAACAGGCCGGAATCTGGGCCGCTCGGCTGTCTGGACACTGGATGATGGGATGGTGGACGAACGCAAGCATGTGATTGTCGTTTATGGGAATACCGTCATCGCCGTCCCCCTGCTATCGCTCTATAGGGGTGTGAAAGGCAGACGGGAAGCTCCGGGCTGCGTGCGCCAACCAGCGGCAGGTAGAAGGCAATGACGGGGCCTAGAAAGAGCATATGAGCCCCTATATACGGATATTGCCAAATCCGGGGAAAAGGGGAGCCCTGGGGCGGCCTGGCTGCTTGCGACTCGCTGCCACCGACGACACTTGGACTCTGGCAGTGCGGTTCGGGAGCGACAGGGGTAGCCTGATAATGGCGCTATGGCGCCGTCTAGGGCTCCGTCTTATTACCACGGACTGTGACCGTCTCTGTACAGCCCGTACAGGCCGCAACGTGGAACGCATCCACCATCCCTCCAGCCCACCCGTCATCCATCCCCTCACGTTCCGGCCTCTCATCTCATACATGCCTTCCGGTGACGCTGTTTGCCATTACGGGCACGACCGTCTGCTCCTGGCCAAGCTGACGGCGACTGGCCACGGACAGGCGCACGCCCCGCTCCTCGCAAGAAAATACCGGACAGTGGAGGATATGGAGGAGACGGCATTAAACCTACCGAGCTTGCCCACCAGCTGGCATACCTACCGGCGTCTCTAGCCCGTATGTAGGTCCCTAAAAGTGGTGCCAAATGCCAAACCGTGCCTCTTCTTGGTGTGGCCACGGCGAAATACGTACAGAGTACATACTCGAAGTGGCACCAAGGCGGCTCGCCCCACCTCCAGGCTTGGCTCCTTCTCCAAACCACCCGCCTGCCTCCGTCCCTTTAACAGCCCTCGTCCCACGATCCGTGACCACCCCTTCACCTTGCCCACTACCCCGGATTTCCCCAGCTCCCCTTTGGCATGTGCCAGGATCCTCAAACCGTCTTCCAGCAACAGCACAGACTCGGTACCTGGCAGCAAACGATCGCAACGACGTCGACGCCGCTCAGCCCGCTGCCTGTTGACCGTTCCGCCACCACTGCGAAAACCGCTTCTTCCGGCCCTCCGCATCGAACGAGTCGCACCGAACGACCACCGCAAGACGCCCCCATGCTCGCCGTGCAGCACGCTCCCAGGATGGGTTCGTCGCACCCCGAGTCCGACGACCCTCTGCTGCCCTTTGGCTGTAAGCCCTCCCCGACTGCTCCGGCTCCGGGACAAGCACGCTGACTGACTGAGATGACCTAGATGCCGTTGACCCAACCCAAGAATCGCTCTTCGACGCCCCAGACCCCGCGCCTGGGGCGCCGCTCCTGTCCGAGACCGACAGCAAGTTCCTCAGCTCCTTTTTCGAGGACATGACGGCGAACCAGTACAATATGCCGTCGTTTGGCGAGGGCCTAAACTTCAGCGATGCCTGGCTCGACCTCCCGCCTCAGTTCATGGGCACCACCACCTCCTTCGGCCCGCAGTCCGGGTCTCTCGACTCGCCGGCCGATCAGAGCTATTCAAACAGCAATAGCAATAACAACAACGATCAACTGGAGCTCCAGAGAATGATGTCTGGGTCACATCTCATGCCTCCTCCGCCGCCGCCGCCTGCCCCCCAGCCACAATCTTACCAGCAGCGGCATTCCGACGATGTCCTCAACGCCGCCGCCACACTACTTCAGAATGGCTCCAACTCCCGCGGCAGTGTCTCCAAGGCCAGCGGCGATCCGTCCCGGCGGCCTGTCGGGTATCCCGTCGGGCATCTTCGCCACCAGCCGTTGGACGAGTTCAAGGAAGAGAATCGAAAGAGCAGCCTGGTCACCGAGCACGACAACACCTTCACAGAATGGATGTGGGGACCCAAAGAACGGACGCCACACCGCAAGGTGGCCGTCAGTGACTTCCAGTGGGGATCGGACGCAAATTTCGGCCCCCCGCAGGGCTACGTGCCGGAGCCAAACAAGGAGTCGGTCGAGGCACAGCAGCAAATACAGCTCAAGTGCCTTGAGTGTCTAGAAGTCAGCAAGAGCACCCCCAACAGCCGCCCAGGCAGCCCCACCAATGGCCGTAGTGCCGTCGACAACCGAGAAGGCTCTGTCCACATAAAGAGGGAGGAGGATACCAACGCGCCGCCGCGGAAGAGGCGGAAGAGCAAGAACATCAGGGAGTCTGCAGATGATGACGACGACGATGACGCCAATTCTTCAAGGTCCGGCAAGAAGAGAAAGCCAAAGTCGGATCGGAGTGGAACGTCGCCACTATCGGACGGGGGATTCAACGGCAGGCGGCGAAAGTCAAATGTGAATGGAACAAAGCCACCGCGTGAGAATCTATCAGAGGAGCAGAAACGGGAGAACCACATCCGAAGTGAGCAAAAGCGACGCACCCTGATCAAGGAAGGATTCGACGACCTCGGCGAGCTTGTTCCCGGGCTCAGGGGCGGCGGTTTCAGCAAAAGCACAACACTGACGATGGCTGCCGACTGGCTGGAGGAGCTGATTCGAGGAAACAAGACTCTGTCGGCTCAGCTGGCCTCCATCACTGGGTAATGATACTGCCTCGGTGGCTCAGCTGGCTTACGCCTTTTCTCGGGCAGTTTTCTCTTGATGAACGGGACTTGGAATCCCATGGCCGGATAGCATGGCGTTTTGCCCTCACGGACAGGGGCATATATGGCTTTTGCACAAATTGGAAGGAATATAATTGGCGGCGTGCAACGCAGGGACTGCGACGATACCATGTAATGGATAAAATTGGGCCAAAGAGCGAGTCGACGTTCATATTCCTGTGAGATATTGTACGAGGGACTGATGAGGGGGATAAGATTACGGTGACAGTTTGATACTGGATCTGGGAATAAAAAGCTATCGACCAACGCTTTTGGCAGCATGTTCATCTCCAGCAAGGCAGCAACCCAACCAACAGGAAGGTGATGCAAGGCCTGAGTCACACTTTCACAATCTTTTGACGCGGCTAGCTTACAATGGCTGCCTAGATACGCGCCTTGCCAGTACAAAAAGCGCTTCTTCACCAAGACCAACCCGATTTGCCTATTATTATCCCATCTTTTCCAAGTGACGGCCTCGATTCCGTACAAAGCAATTAGGCCACGGTCTCAAGAAACACAGTCGAAATCATGAATCAAGAAGGCTTTGATCGTCGAATGGACGTTGTCCGAGATATTCTGCGCGACCATGGGCTTGAGGTCTGTACATGGCTGGCTACGGAACCATACGTCTCTCCTTTGCCGTGACTGTTGGCTCGCTGATTTTCGTTATATGTCTGCGGCACCGCAAAGTCAGTGTGTTGATGCTCGTCTTCCGTGACTCTAGGGCACCGAGATAACGCCAGTGGAGTATATCAAAGACTGCCCCTTTCCGTTCAACAACTTCATCTTCAAGGTGACGCTTGCGTCGCCCGCCACGGCGGCGTCGTTTGCGAGCGGGCAGCCGTGCACCGTGATGCCGCCGGCCGAGGGCGTCTCGACCCTCATCGTGCGGCTGAGCAACCCGCGCGCGATGGGCATGAATAACACGAACCGCGTCGAGAACGAGGTCGCGGCCATGCACCTGGCGCGGCACGCCATAACGCAGCTGGGCGACCGCTACGTGGGCCTCGTGCCGGCCCTGTATGCCTGGAAGGCCGGCGTGTCGGCGGACCAAGAGGCTGGGTTCGGGTGGACAGTCATGGAGTGCATGCCGGGCCTGCCAATGGATGACCAGTTCAAGACCTTCTCCCTGGACGAGAAGAAGCACCTGGTCGGAGAGGTCGCCGCCATCTTCGCGGCTCTCCAGGGGGCCAAGCTGCCGCCTGGGCTAGATCGCCACGGCGGCTTGACGATTGACAAGCAGGGGGCCATTGTCTCTGGGCAGTCGACGCTGCAGGAGGGCGGGCCGTGGACCAAGTACGAAGACCAATGGGTGGCAGGTCTGCAGCTCAAGCTCAAGGATGCGGACGAGAGCGCGGTGGTTCAGGGATGGCGCGAGAACGGCGTTCGAGAGCGCTTGGACCGGTTCGTCGCCACCAAGGTCGGCCAGGCCATTCGAGAGGCGGGCGTCGACACGTCCCAGCTGGCTCTCGTCCATACCGACTTCAGTAGGTCGAGTATCGATGGAATCTCGAGTCGCCGCTGACCTCGACACAGCCATGAACAACATGCTCCTCGACCCGGAGACGAAGCGTATCACCGCCGTCCTCGACTTTGACTGGGCCGCCGTCACGCACCCGGCCAACGAGTTCTTCACCTCCCTCCACGACGTCCGGGGCAGCACGCGCGTCACCGACACGGAAGCCCTGCAGCGCGCCGTCCTCACGGGCAGGTTCGACGGCGGCGCAGACGACGGCGCGGAGCACCGCGAGGCGTGGGCGCTGGCCGCGGAGTGGGACGCGGCGCTGCGCCGGCTCGGGGCGACGCGGCCCAGCGACGTGC
>JALHCC010000615.1:0-50916 GCA_024340765.1 Tolypocladium cylindrosporum
CTCCCCCGCCCCCGCCTTCGGAGCGTCCGCAACCACCACCAAAGCCTCAACCTCGATCCCCCGTCCCTTGACGCGGATGTCTGGCTGCCGGCGCGCTGACTTGTTTCGAACACCGCAGGCATCCTCCACACCATCTTCTTCACCCGCTTCTTCCCGTCCTTGACCCCGCGCACCCGCGACGTCCTCGACCTCACCCTGCCCTACGTCGACGACGACGAGCTCGAGACCATGATCGACCAGCGCGCCTCCGCCCTCGAGCGCCAACTCGACGCCGAGCGCTCCTCCGGCGCCGGCAGCAACAACGCCGGCGCCGGCGGCGGCGGGGGGAGGGGCCAGGTCGCTGTCCAGTTCTTCGAGAAGCGGCGGCGCAAGGCCTGGCTCTCCCGTGGCGACGAGGAGGTCTGCTGGGAGTGCTGGACGATCAAGGTCACCGTCGCCGAGCCCAGGACAGAAAGCGGTACGCCATACACCTCTCCTACTCCGAGCCCTGTTGGGAAAACCCTCTAACACGGATGGCAGAGCGAGCCAAGGTCCGGCGCGCCATGGAGCAGACCCTCCTCACCACGGCCATGAAGATCGTCACCTTTGCCAACTCCCACAAGGACCACATCCCGCCCATAACCACGCAGGGCGGCAACCCCTTTCCCTTCAAAATCAACGTCGATCAAAAGGAGACGGGCTGGGCCTCCCGCATGCGGATCTACTGATAAGCACGCGCGGAGCCCTGCTTCGGTGTGGACCTGGATCCCGCCGACCCTGCTGCATATATACCTTGTAATACATGCCCTCGTTCTTTAGCCCTGCACACGGCTGGAGTTTGGTTTCGGAGTTTGGCTTGTTGCGAATAGATACCCGAGTTCACACAAATATACGCAATACACACAATGGCGACCAGGGCACCGTCGCTACTGACAATCAATATCGTGCAATTGCAAACGCGACAAGACGCCGCGTGCGAGCGAACCCGTAGCTAGTCAATCTGACCCTGCCATCCTGACGCTGACCCCGACCGAGACGCTAACGTTGATTCCGATCCAAATACAGTGCTCAGCCAAGCCCCTTTGCTGTCATATCCAGACTCCGAACATCCAAGCGCAGAGGCAAAAAAAGCAAAGCCAACCCCGCCGTTTCCCAGTCCGCTAAACAATGTTCCCTGTCCAGTTCCCTTGCCAATCCCTTGCACATGCACATAGGTACGCCGCGTTATCATTACCATCGCAACCGAGCCGTGAAGCCAACGGGCGAGATCTCAGCCCCGATGCCGAGTCTCCTTTCTGTTCCCTCTAATACAGCCGTGACGCGGCTGTCCATATTTCATCGCCGTAGAGCCGCCGACACAAGCCCGTGCTTTCGCAATAACGTTTCTCCTCTCATCAAAGTCATTATGTCGTTATGAATGCTCCTCGCCGTATATACCCTCGTCGCCTCAGACATGCATGGTTCTAGAACCTGGTGGAGAAGCTTCGTCCCAAAGAAGGTTTGGAGCCCTTGGGTTGTCTGGACGCAGGTGCGCCAGACCCAATCTTCTCGAACCCCTGCAGAATGTCCAGCCCCGTAAAGTCCGAAGGGCCAGCATCGTTTTGAGACATGAAGTCATTCGTGTCGATGACAAGACCGGGCCATTCACCGTCGTTGGGCAGCTCCAGCATGGAGAACTTGCTGGGGGAAGGGTTCCGGACGGGCGAGTCCTGGAAAAGTTTTGACGGTGAGCCGAGGCCCTCGAATGCCTTGCTTGGCGTCTCAAAAAACTGGGCGGGCGATTGCTCTGCAACCTTCAACAACGTCGCAGATGTGACGGGCCTCTTCTTAGCCGAGTTCGTGATGTCACCCAGCGCCGAGGTAGACACCGACCGTTCCAGTCGGACGCGCTTCGTCGAGCGCTTGATGGGCGATCCCATATCGACTGAGCTCATCCCCTGGAAGATGTTGTCATCCATACCGGCCATGTCTTGGAAGATGTCGAATTCGGCAGTGTTGCTTGCGAGGTCGTCAAAAGCGTACAGGGTGTCGTCCAGGTTAAAGGCCGGGCTCCATGGAATGCTCTCCTCAGTGATGCCCGTCACGCGGCGAAGCGGAGACTGCAGCATATGGCGAACCTTATCGCGATGGATGCGCAGGTTGGTGTTGGGGGACGCCGAAGGGGGCGGCCGGGCGGGAGGCTTCATCTTGACGACGGGCGTCAGAGGTGGGAGCATCTGATTCTCGTTGGCCTGTCGCAGTGGAGATGACGAGATGGGACCAAAGGTCGACAGCGAGCGAGGCTTGGTTGGGCTGAAAGGCGACGACCCGCGCAGTCGAGCAATCTCCTCTTCGGCACGGCCGCGCTTGATTCGGGGGCGATCTGCCTCCGAGGTGAGCAGCAGGGCCTTCTGGTTAGGTCGCATGACCGACGACTCCAGCGAGGAGATGTATCCACTATCATCCATCGAGGCGAACCTGCGCTTGTGAGATCTGGTCACCGACGACGCCGGGTTGCGAGCCGCAGATGGCGGCGTGCCACTTCGCCGTTCCACATGCCTGGCGATTGGCGGCGAAGAGTGCATGTTGGCAGGCAGGGGAGAGTATAGCGAAGACTCAAGCGGAAGTTCGTTTTCGGTCGTCTTGTCGGCGGGTTCCTCTGGCGCGGCAGTGTCGGAAACAGGGATGGTCGCGTCGGAAGACAGCTCCGCGGGCATCGTCATCGTTGCCTGAGAAGTTGGAAGCGGTGGGAGACTAGATTGGTACGTGGGAGTCGGAGGCGGCAGGGTGGGTTCCTGCAAAGGAGCCGTCGTAGGCCGGGACGGCTCCAGGCGCGTGGACATGACGGGCAGGTTCTCAGCAGTCGGCGCAGACTTTCGGGTCGGCTTCTCTTTGAGGAACTGAAACTCGGTTCCCGGCTCGATACCCCAGTAGTTTCCCTTGCCAGGATCGTCCTTGGGCCGCTCAATCTTGATGAAGTTCTTGTGAAGACTCAAGTTATGCCGAATGCTGTTCTGCCAGCCGGCGTCGTTGGGGTTGTAGAACGAGTAGTTTTCGCTGATCCACTTGTAGATCTGCGCAAGCGTAAGCCGACGCATGGGTGACCGGAGAATCGCCATGCCGATGAGCTGGGCATAGCTGTGGGGTGGTTTCACGCCGTCGTCCTGGATGGGAGGAAACGAGTCGTAGGCGGGGAGCGCGGGCTCGTCCATCTTTGACTTCTTGACAGGTCTCGCGTCTTGGATGGAAGCGGCATCCAGCAACCCTCGCTTCCCATTCGGCTTCTGGTAGTAATTCTCGACAGACAAGTTGATCGTTGGCGGAGCCGGGAAGATCTGTGGGTGAACGTTCTCCTTGCCATAGCTGATGCTCGAATCCATGATTGGCCGCTGCGGGCCAGTCTTAAAATTGGACAGATGAGGCTTCTTTTGCAGCGAGTCGGTCGTCGGGCCCTTGCCCATCGGCGGTGCCATCGATACCATGCTCAACTTGTTGCCATTGGAAGGTTTCAAAGGAGATCGCGGAGACGACGACTTCGTTTTATGCGGTGAATAGCTCGTGTGCGACGCGGAAGGCGGGTTGAGGACGACGTTGGAGCTCGAGCTGCTCAGAGGGCGGCGCGCTGGCTTGGTCATGGCGGGCATGGGGGCGTGGCTCGTCATGGGGGCTCGTCTCTGGAACATGTCGTCCTGGAAGATGTGTACGGGCTCGTTGGCGCCGGGAAAAGGCGTAGATTTGGCCATTGTGGCCAAGCCAAGCACGCGTGGTAGTGCTCGACGCGCAGTGAGTGCGAGATGAAGACGGCGATATTCTACCGGGGTGGTCAGCAAGGACTCCAGGCGGGCAGTCAGAAGCCGCATGTAGAGTTCGCGACACCACAGAGGCGCGGGGACGTCTGTCTGCCGGCACCTAATATACGGGACGTGCACGACGTGAAGGGAGGCAGCGAAGACAAAGTCTAATGGGCTTACCGGACGAAGTCTGTAGCTAAATTGGCGGTGGGGCGCGTTGAATGCAGGGCGGCGCTGGTGACGCTTCAGACGGGAGTTGGTTGGGAGCCTCCCTCGGGGTCGCGATGAATACGAGTATGCGACGAGGCGGAAATGGCGGTGGGCGCTACGCGTCGCTGCGTGCGACGAAGGCGAGATTGCGGCGGCGGAGCGGAAAAGCTGGCGGACGAGGCGAGGGCAGGCGAGAGCAGGCGCGCGGAGACGAGGTCGAAGGTTTGTTGGAGATGTAAGAGCAGAGTAGGAGGAGGGGGGGAGAAGCGCGATGCGATGGGCTTGGGACGGAAGCGAAGGGAGAGGAGGGTGGGCAGGGCACCGCAGGAATAGCAGATTGATGATTTGCCTTGATCCAGACAAGGGCGGCCAAGTCACAGCGTCGTCGACCTTGCGAAGCCGAGTGGAGCGCCGACCAGGGTGGACCAGAAGCCGCCGGGATTGGATGGGAGGCGTTTGGGCTGACACGAAGAGCAGGGAGCAGGGGGCGTCTGGCCAAGCGTTGGCTTGATCAGTGATGGAGTGCGAGGAGGGCGAGGGCGTGTGCGCTGCGAGCCTGCTGGAGCTTCGGCTTCTGGAGTGCATGCATGGGTGGATGGATATGGATATGGGTGCAGCCTGGCAGTGCCACCCGGTTCCACAGACGGTCCCACTCCTGATCGATGCTCGACGTCCGTCGTTGACGTGACCGACGCTCTTGGGCTCTGCTGGCTCGCGCGTCGAGGGCGGGGTTTCGGAATGGACGACACGGGCTCGACGAATGGACGCCGGGCTTGTCTTTCATGCGTCCACTACTGGTGGTCGTGGCACGGGCAGACGCGCCGACGGACGGGCTGTCGACGGTGAAGATGGCGCGATACCGACGATGAGCAGTCGAGTCGAGCGAGCGAGCGAGCGCTTCCTGCGGGATCTCGATATGGCCCCGCCCAGCAGCAGAGGAATGATGCGTGCTCCGTAGTCTGTACAAATAGCAATGGCACCAGAGCTCTGCCGTGTGGCCGCCCTGCTCGAGAGACGGACAATCGTGCGACGACCTCTGGCGGTGGCGTTCTGTTCCTCTTTGCGTCTGTCTGCAGCCCGGGCGCGTATGCACGCAAGCTGACCGGCACTCCCCCTGCTCGCACCGCGGCGAATGTGCCGACCGACGACGATAAGCTCTTGGGCGGGATCTCTCCTTGCTCCGTTCCGCGATGGTCGTCGAGATCTCAGACCCTGTCTAACAGCTGTTCTCGGATCCGATGTCGCGCCACAGCGGGGCGGAACAAACACAGCGCAGACAGAAGACGCAAGGGCGACGGGCCGTCGAGCTTGGGATGCCTGCTCGCACGCAAGGTACCTGACGAGTCTTGAGTTGTGATATTAGGCTTTCGTCCCACTGCCCTACTCATGTGCTCGTGCTTCGTACGCGCCGCCGACAGAGGGAGGAGAGGGGCAGGCGGCAACCGACTGGATGAGAGCAGACGGGGGGGATTCTCGATGGGATGGGGAAAGGGGGCGTGTGCGTGCGGACTGCGCTGGAGGAGGGCGTGGCGGATGAAAATTCTGGTCACCCGCAGCCCAACGCGGCCTCTGAAGTCGGCTGGGGCGAAAGAGGGGAAGTCGCGCCGCGACGCGTCTTTGTTGTTTACATCCAGACGCGTCCCTCGGCCAATCACGGCGCCGCGTCCGCGCTAGCGCCGCGGTCCCACGATGCCCTCTCTGTTTCAGCTGCCTACGAATCTACGGCTTTATCCAGATCTCGCAGATGCGGCTCGCGATGGCGCCAGCCCGACCATGAATCATCGCAGCTGGCGCCGGGCCCTCCGGGCTGCCCGGACTGTCCCCATCGTCCATTTGCACTGCCAAGGCACCCGACAGCTTCCATCGCATCGCCAGCCCTCGAGACGTCCGATTCTGCCCACCGTGACACACGGCCCATTCCAGAGAGAGGCCCTGCCTGATGCGCCGAGCCCTCGACCGTAGCCGAGCATGGCCGAGGCTGCCAACACTGAATCAAGGCAGCACGCGTTTCCCCTCATTCCTCGCTCTCTCCAGTCGGCAGCGACGCAGCCCCCCACTCCTCTCGTGACATCATGGGCCAGTAATATTCCAACCGGGCCTTTCTCTGGTGCCCCTCGATGCGCCAAAGGCGCCGTCCAAGGCCAGCCAGCCTGGAAGAACCTTGACCCCTACCAACAGCTCCGGTTTTCCCAGCCCAAGGGCCACGCCGTCGGTATCAGAAGGAGACCAAGGGAAGACGGGCGAGATGTCTTCATCATCGCCCTTGTTGGCTCGCCCACATACGAGTACTCGTATCGACCGACAAGCCGCGCTCGCTGAAGAATGCCGAGTCCGGTCCATCCACTCGACTATCCATCCATCCGACTCTCGCGCGCGTGCGTCTACTCCGCACCTCTCCATGACCCGTCGATGCCCAGCATGAGTCGCATGCTTCAATGCTGGACCTCGCCGCTTTCCATGCATCACGAGCCTTTGCGTGCATCACGAGCTTGTCCTGATCGTCCCACCTTCATCACGCTCGCGAAATCCCAGCCAAGCGCACCTACGAGTACCATCCGGGATCGGCATGCGCCGTACAGCTACCACGCAGAGACAGGGCGGCTTCTAAAGCAAAGAAGCCGGACAAGATTGATCCTCAATGCGCCTGCGGCTCTTGATATCGTGCTTCTGACTCACTATCAGGGATCCGGGGCTTTAGGCCTCGGGGTTTCTCCGTCGACTCCGGTACCATCTCGATCCGTAGACCAGATTCTTCTGCCCGAAGGCCTATATCACCACGCACATATAGGGGAGCACTTTAAAGTTCAAAGACTTAGAAATTAGAAAATCATGCTGCCGGCACGCGAAGCATCATGTGCCAGCCCAAGTTCCCAGCCATGCTAACCACGAGTACATATCGAAAGGCCTCGCAATTATCCGTCTCCATCTCCAACGTGGCTCTCCCTTGAAGCACGCAATCACGACAGGTATATTACAACACGCGGCCGGCAACGGCTGCCGCGCTCTTGTCCTTGGTCGTCGTCTTCTTAAGCGCTTTGCCCATCTGAATTTCGCCCAAGAACCCAGAAGGCCGTCCACCTGATGGGGCTGGCGCAGGGGCGTCACCCGGAGGCGGCGGCGGACCTCCTGCACCTGCCATTGGGGGCGGCGGGGGGATTCCCGTAGTCGGCATCGGAGGCGGAGGCGGAGGAGCTGCGGGTGCTCCGGAGCCAGGCATCGGGGGTGGTGGTGGCGGAGCCGTAGGCGCATCGCTTCCTGGCATAGGAGGAGGTGGCGGAGGAGCAGCTGGAGCATCGGAGCTCGGCACTGGCGGAGGCGGAGGTGAGGCAATAGGAGCCTCATTCACGGGAGCTGGGCTCGCCGATGTTGATTCCTTCCCAGCGGCAGAGAGTGGCCGGGGCGGCGCCATGGTGCCAAACAGGATGGAAGCCAGCTGAGCGGCGTTGCCGCCCCCTGGGCGGTCATCGTCCGAGTCCTCGTCATCGTCGTCCCTGCTCGAGCCCCAGTCTTCTGAGTCCGCGCGCTTTCTGGTGACTGGGCCAGTAGGCACAGGGGCCTTGTTCTCCTGCGTCATGCGATGGAAGGGGTTTGTGGAAGGGTCTGATTGAGGTGGAGGCGGAGGCGGAGGCGGCGCCGCCGGGGCAGCAGAGTCAGTAGACACCGCAGGGGACGCTGCCTCGGAGGGCTGGGACATCATCTTGAAGTATGGGTTCTTGCTCTCCGTCTCCGATAGCGGCGAAGTGACAACCGCCGGCGGAGGCGGTGACCTCGTAGACACGGCAGGGGGAGGGCTGGGCTTTCGCTCATGCTCCTGGTGGCTAACCTGGCTGCCGCCTAGAGTTGGTGTCGATGCTTGGGGGGTGGCCTGTTCAGGGCCCTCTTCGTCTGAAGAGCTGTCGTCGTTCATGGCCTCGAGCTGGCGTTGCAGCTCAAGCTCACGCTGCTTCGCAGCCTCGATTTCAGCGCGTCTCGCCGCCATCTTGGCTTCCTTCTCCTTTGCCTCCGCGAGTGCGGCCTTCTTCCGCTTCTTCTCTTCTTCCTTTCTGAGCTTGCCTTGTTTCACCTGTTCCTCTAGTGCCTTCAGACGTGCCTCGGTTGCCTTCTGCTCCTTTTCGAACTCGTCTTCGGCTTCCTTGGCAGTTTCCCTATTACCACACGTTAGCGGATGTGCAGAAAAGCAACAACTGAGTCTACTCACTCCATCTCTTGCGTCTCGCGCTGCTGTTCCTCATGTTCCTTGGCAAGTCTCGTTTCCTCAGCCGCTCGAGCAGCGTGCTCATCGGACTTTTTGGCGACGTCGCTTTCAGTCCTACCTCCCTTCCTGGTCGGTGGCGGCGGAGGCTTTTTGGTTCCGACCTGGGGTGATTCGACCGCAGGTGCTGGAGGGGGCACGCCTTGTTCCCCCGCAAGACGAGCCTGGCGCTCAGCCTCTCTGCGGGAATCCTCCTCCTCGGCCTGTCGGAGCTTGGCCGCCCGTTCCGCCCTCTCCCGTTCCGCACGCTGTGCTGCGCTCTCTCCAGGCTTGGACGGCGCCTTGATGCCGAGAGCAGCCAGGCGCTCGGCCATTCGTTGCTCAGCCTGCTGCTTGATGAACGCCGCGCGTTCTTCGGGAGTCTTGTACGACGCATACGAACCGCCAGCAGCAGGAGGTGTAGCAGTGCGAGACGTCGAGGCCGAGTCCTCAACTTGCGGGCTAGTGACCCTCTCCGGACGCGGCTCTTCAGCCGGGGCCGTCGGTCGGGCACCGCGCTTATCTTGAGCACGTATGCGAGACGCCCGGCTGTCGCGCTGGAGATCAAAGATGAAGTCTCGAACCTCGTCCTCAACGCCAAGGCCGTCTTCCCAGCGCCGTTTTTCGTGCTCGCTGCTGTTGTCCTTGCTGCCCTCCTTCAGGCTGTCCTCGAGGCCTCGAGCAAAGTCGCGAACGCTCTCCTCGACGTCGCGGACCATGCTCTCGTTGCCCTCCTTCTCGCTCTTCACCTTGATCGTTTCCTCTTCGAGGCGCTTAGGAGCATCATGATCCTCAGTTCCGACATCGATCTTCTTTCCCGTCAAGGCAGCCGTCCGCTGTTGCATCATGGCCTTGGCTCTGGCCTTGAGTCGGTCTGATTCTGTTACGACTCCACCAGGGCCGGTGCCGACGACCGGGGCGCCGCTACCTGGGTGGGCCTTGGCATCCTTGAGGCGGAACAACTCCAGTCTTGCCTCCATAATAGCCTTCTCCGTCTTTCGAACCTGAGAGGCGAGCTCGGGAACCTTGTCTGTGAGGTTCTGGAGCTGGCGTTTCAACGCACGTCTCTCTGCATCAGAATCGCCGCTCGCCAGGGCAGCATCAGGGTGGGCATCAATGTCGGTTTGCATGCGTCTGATTCGGCGGTAGAGCTCCTCCGCTTCGCGGCGATCGCGTCTGTCCAGAATATCGTCTTCTTCATTATTCCTTTCGTCAGCAAAGTCCATGGCATCCAGTAGGACCTGCTTCTCCTTGATCTTCTTGCGAAGCTGATCCAGCGTCATATCTTCGTTTGATCCAACTGACGCAGGAGAATCGGATCGAACAGAGCTGTCGCCCATCCTGCGACGAGCGCTGGATCGATAACCAAAGTCTTCGTCCTCGTTGCGGAAGACAGTAGCATCTTTGCGCCCGGTAGTTGCTGCGCCGGCACCTCCCCTGAAGGAACGGTTCTTCATGTAGCTAACGCCGGTCTTCTGGGGAAGCAGTGCTGCGCCCGTGTTCTTTCGCAAGTCAGACTCTTGGTTCAGCATCGACTTGAGTGTGCCGATGGACTGGCTGAAGCTGCGGGTGGAAGGGGGGACGAGCTCCGGGGGCAACGTGTTGGGCAGGGGATAGCCGTTAAGCTTTCTGTAAATCAAATGCATGGCAACGGCGAATTCGTCCAAGTCGAGGCGACCCTTGTTACCGTTGTCTGCCAGAGTCCAAACCCTTTCCAGGTCAGGCTTCTCGAGACCGCTCTGACCAAAAATCTCGATCGCCTGCTCGCCACCGATGTATCCCTTCCCGAAGCCATCCCAGGCCCTGAACAAAGAGTCATATCGAGACTTCTCTTCCTTGGTAATGGCCCACGGAATGACAGCATTGCCCTGGAGTCCCTGAGTAGTGTACGAGCCCGCCTCGCGGCCTTGCTGCGGCATCATTCTGGCTTGCAGGGCATCGATATTCGGCAGACCCGTGGACGGTGCGTTGACAAGACCCCATTGACCCGGGCGCCCTGTCGGCTGGGCATTCAAGGGGACAGACATACCGCCAGCAGAGGGTTGGCCAAAACCAGTGGGCATGGGCGGCATCGGGGGTCGCGGGCCTTGGTAGCCAGTTGGCTGGGGGTTCTGCATTCCTGGGAATCCAGTCTGCTGTGGTTGAAGACCTAGCGATGGCCCACCAAATCCGGTCTGCTGCCCTGGAAAGCCCGTCATCTGGGATTGGAGCAGTTGAGAGTCGGATGCTTGGGGCTGGGGTTGCTGGATCGCAGCAGGGGAAGCATTGCTGGCTCCGAAGTTTGGTGCATTGCCCGCGGCGGTCGAGGATGGCCCATCTTCGACGACACTGAAGCCAATGATGTCGACCATGCTCGAAACTTCGTTCCTGATGCTTTCAGGCAAAATGTTTGGCAAAGTCTTGCCGGTAAGTTTCAGATTGCAAAGGTACATGGCAAGGGCAAATTCGGGGAAGTAGAGCTGGCCGGCCCGCGTAGTATCAGCCAGAGTCCTGCGTGATTTAGTCAGCTACTGGCCAGGTTGGCAGAGATATGCTTCAATTGTTCTCACCAGATATGGGACAAGGAGTCGCCATCCAGTCGCGATCGCATCAGCAGGTCCCGCGCCTTGTCTCCAGACATTGTCGTCGAGTTGTCTCCAACAGCCGACTTGAACAATGTTTCAAACTTGGCCTGGTCCTGCGCCGTGATGAACGACAGCCTGATATTGGGGATCTTGTTTGCCTTTTTCTTCTCGGCCGAGCGCTCCTGGGGCCTGGCCGCGCCTCCGGCGTGGAACGACGCCGCCATCTCGGTGAACCCAGTCGCCTGCGGCTTCATCGGAGCAGGAGGCTGCGTGGGGCCCGAGGGCTGCTGCGGCGAGGACGAGAACCCGCTCGACTGGGGAGGCTGCAGACCTGGCTGCTGCTGCTGCTGCTGCTGCTGCTGGAACTGCTGCTGGAACTGCGGCGGGATCGAGGGCGTCGGCGGGGCTCCGGTCTGGAAGCTCTGCTGGGGCTGGGCCTGTCCCGGATACCCCGTGTACTGCTGCTGGAGCGGTTGAGAGGGCTGCGGCATCCCCGCAGGCTGGGCTTGCATCGGGTAGCCGGTGAACTGTTGCTGCAGCGGCTGCTGCCCAAATCCCGTCGGCTGCGGCGCAAAGGGACCGGGCTGCTGTCCCGGCTGCTGCTGGCCCGCCCCTAAGTTATTGTTAAACGGCGCTCCGCCATACTGCTGGCCGCCCGGGCGCTGGCTGTTGCCTCCCAAGAAGGCATTCGAGCTGGAATACATGGCCGTGGCGCCTCGCCGGGACAGACAACGTGTATGTTACAGCTCGGACGCTGTGGTGCCCCCGCTGGGGACCGATGTAGTCGGAAGGAGCGCGGCGAAGCTCCGCGATAGGGAGTCCCGTCTGCTGGAGATGGAGAGTCGAGTATTTGCGAAGAAGCAAAACGCTGCAATTGAGCGATGTGCGTAAAAGCAGGCGGGGGGCAGCGACCGGCGGCGGTGGTAGGTAGGTGGTTGATGAGGGTAATGACGAAGCTTCCGTAGCTTCTCGGAGGTGATGAACGGATGCCTCACTGGAACAAGGCTGCTGGGCTGTGTTGGCCCAACACTGTGCTTGCGGTGGCCAAATTGCGCGGCTTGTTAGTGACAGGCTAGAGGAGCAACCCCCTGGGCCCACCCGCTGTGGCTTTGCTGAGGAACATGCGCTTACGCGGTTCGACAGTGACCTCGCATACATGCATAGGTACTTCGAGCTACTGCGAGTTACGGAGTACACGCACCTGCATGGCACGTTGACTCCAGTGCTGGAACAGGACGAGGACGCCATGAGATGACCACATCTCACGGAGGCGCAGTGCATCACTCTCGCGTACAGTAACAGACATAAATCATTCTTTAACTAGAGATAAAAAGGGGTATCGAGCCAGAGCAATCGTTCCCGCACGTCCTGCGAACGCCTACCTATTCAACCATGGTCCCTCTCCAACTCCAAGCAAAAGCAAATGATATATCAAGATGCAAGCGATCCCCATCCGCCTTCAAGGCGACTCTTCATCCTCCCCGTCTCCGTTCCCGCCATCTTCCTCGTCGATGCGGGCAGAGGCGCTGCCCCAATACCGTCGATACTTCATCTGCAACCCAGCATCGGTATCATGCCCGTCTGAATAAGTGTAGTTGCCATCTCGCGACTCGCCAAAGACCGCGAGTGCTTGCTGGACATCAGCCATGCTGAAGCCCCCATCTGTTGGGCTGTCCATCTCATGAGGGCTCGGGATGCCTCCAGTGCTCCCGCCGTCCGTGGATGGGCTGGTGGCAACATCACTCGAAACGGTGGAGATGGGCCGCATGATCCCCTCGGAGACAGCTAGCGGTGCAATTCCGGAAATGGGCCGTCGCTGGGGAGAAGCAGAGCCAGGAGAGCCCTTAGCTCTTCGGGACTCGAACTCCCTAAGTGCGAGTCCTCCAAATGCTGTTGGGAAGACGCTCTCCGCATCGCCGTCCTTGCGGTCTGCCTGGGAGGCATCATCATCAAGTTCCTCCCTTTCCTGGAAGATCTCCTGGTTTCTTCCCAGGATGCGCTCCAGGTCCGCCACTGCGGAATCCCACTCGTCCTTTAGCTGCTGGATCAGCGGTTTCCCAGGGCCACCTTGAACCTTTTCGTGCCTGAACCTGGAGATGACAGACGCACGGCGCATGGGCACAGATGGGCCGGCAGTCTGCATGGACTTTCGGATTGTGCGAGACAGCTCGTTATCCGAAAAGGCTGAAAAGTACCGAATCGTCGAGTTGTCCTCGAGGTGCTTGATGAGGTGCCGGAAGTTGGACAGGTTGAAATCATTGCCTTCGCAGTCGAGCGTATGCAGCGTCTTGTTGCCCGAGATGGCTTCGGCAAGGTCTCCAATGTTGATATTGAGCATCTGGCTCCGCACCCGAAGATGCTCGATGCGCGTGTTCGACCGAATGCCGCTCAGAGCCTTGGAAAACTCCCTGCCGAGCCGACCCTCGTCGAGCTTAGAGTCGTAGCCCGAGATGTCCAGGAAGCGGACGGTGTTGTTCTTGGAGAAGAACTCTGCAATGGCCTGGCAGGCAGCGCTGCTTGCTACGTCTGGAGTAGCCGTGCCCGCAAGGCTCAGGCACTCAATCGTCTTGTTGACGGTCAAGGCTCGCAGGAGCTTGATGTAGTTGGCCTCGAGGGCAAACTCGACCATCGGCAAGAACAGGCTCCAAGGGCCATAGCCACAAGATATAGCTCCACAGAGGTCATCGATGTCTTCGTCAAGTCGATTAGCAGTCAGGTGGACGGTCAGCCGTCTTGCCTGACCCATTCCACGGAATAGGCGAGAAATCTGCCTTCCCGTAAGACCGCACTTGTTGAGCCGTATAAGATGAAGACCGCGTGACCTCTCCGTGCCCAGGTATGCTGCCAGCACATCGACCGTGGCATCATTGAGCTGCCCAATTGTTAGCCAGCGTTCAGGTTTGCCAGACATGGTCTCACATACCGCAATGCCAGAAAGGTCAATCTCCTGCAGCGCCCAACTGCCGATTGCTTCCTCGTCGAAGAGCGACTCATTGCACGTAATACGCGTATTCCCACCGATGTTGAGCTTTGTGATGCGTCTCAGGCGCCTCAGCGCATTCTGGATGATGTCGAACCTGACGATGCCCTGGTTGTCCGAGGTGTCAAGGCACTCCAACGAATGAGTCTGGCCCGCCAGCCCCGTCCACAGCTTGGACAGACCGGCGTCACCGAGAGCGCACTTTGCAAAATGAATCTTTTTAAAGTTCACGTGATCGAGCACAAGAATGTTGGCTGGGACACATGTCAGCAGTCTGTTTCTTCACCCAAGCTTTCGGCAAGTCCACGTACCGAGTTCATCCACGTCGTGAGGGGCCACCGGGTTGCCTGACATGGAGATGCTGTGGCACACGCACATTTGCTCTCTCCAGAGCATCAGCATGGGGCGCAGCATCTCGGAACTCATCTTCCGCAGGCTGCCGTAGTCGCACTGCAATCGACTCTGTCGCTGGCTCGAGCTCTGCAGCCCAAGGACGTTTGTCATGTCGATGCTCCGAATGGACTCGGACGCAAACATCAAGGCATGAACTTCCTGCTCAAGGATGGGCGCTTGAAGAAGAATTTCGTAATGGTCCTCGGAAATATTGAACGCTGTTTCACATCAGTAGCTGATTCCAAAGAAAAGGCACAGATGGGGGTGGGTGAGTACTGACAGCTTAGAGATCTATATGCCACGGCGTCCCCGTACTGGGAATAGTCGTTCTTGCCCGTGAGTGGCGACAGGTCGACGTCGCGAAACGATATTGCCTTGAAGAAGCTATTGTATCGAAGCGCTCGGAAGACGGCAAGAAGCTGCAGGGACGAGTACATGGCGCCGGAGGGCGGAAGCAGTCGAAAAGCCGGCTGCGGTGGGGTGTTCCACTCAATCTTCCACCTTGGTACTTGAACATGGTAGGCGGCGCAGTATGCCTGGAGGCTCTTCTCGAGGCCGCCCAGGTCATTGCCAGAAGTCAGCTGAAGAGGCGGGGGGAGCCCCTTGACCTCGAAGATGAGCTGCTGGAAGTACTGCGGCCACATGGGCTTCAGGTTACGGTCCGCCTTGGTCAGGGCCTCAATGATGCGCCGATACTGGACGCTGGCAAGGTCCAGTCGGGTCTCACGTCCAAAGGGCGACCTGGAAGCGTTAGTTGGAGCTTGCACCTGGGCGCGGCTGAGAAGGCGATGGCTTACCGGAAACACATTATGAATCTCTGCTCATGCGATGCCACCGATGCCTTGAAACGAGTAAGCGTCACCGTCCCATAGGAGACGGCCTTGACGCGCAAGTCGCCTGGGAGGGTAGCATGATCGGCCTTGAGGACTTCGATGAGGTGGCACATGCATGGCCCGATGACGAAGTAGAACGAGGACGAGTCGGTGCTGTCGTGCGCTTCGTCGGCGGCCGACGCCTTCTGGGCCTGTCCAAACACACGCCTCGCAACGGGGAAGATGAGGTTTTGCGACGCTGCTCCGTTCATCAGACCCTCTGTGGCCCGCACGATATGGTTGATCCGGGTCTTGAGGTTCTCCGGTATGAGAGAGGTCCCGGGGCTCTTCCTAAACTTTGCTCTACACGCGCGGTGGATCGATGCCAGCCAGTCGTCTCTCTCTTTGGGGAGGGCAAATTGCAGGTGCGCTTTGCAGTATCCGAGGCGCGGCCAGTGCGAGAACCACCATATCTCGATGCCAGCCCGGTGGTTGGTGCCGTCCTCGTTGAAGGCTGCGACGATGGAGCGCAGGGGAATGTCCAGCCGCGCGTCGCCCGAGGGAACCTTGCCAGAGGCGTGAAGGTGGAACGGCGCTGCGTCTCGGGCACGGGCTCCGGCTTGGTTGAGCTGCGAGAAAGCGCTTCTAGCTGCGTCACTGCTGGCAAACTTGACCAGGCACTGGTCCGAGAGCACGAGATACTCGGAGCGCGCTTTGAGGAGGGAGATGTCCGCCTTGAGCGGGCCGTACTGAATCACATCCATCGAGGAGTACGGCCGCGGCCCCTCGCTGGGGCTGCCAGGAGAGTCGGAGGGTGAGCCGTGGGCGGCGGCGGCCGAGTCCTTGGAAACTCGGCGTTGTAGACGTCCGATCATGGAGTTGGACCCCGAGGTTGACGAAGTCTTCTGCAGCCGCCTCGTAGACGACGAGCTCCTGACCGAGGCCGCGGCAATCGAGTCCAGGGATGAGCTGCTCAACGACCGCAGCGCCCTCGTGAGGACTCGAGGGGCCTTGCCCTCGGCCGACTCGGACAACAGCGGCTTTTCCGACTCATGCAGATGGCCCTGCGACTGTGCCATGGCCAGACCCGACGAGCCCCTCCACTTCCACTTTTCCACGTTCATGGTGAGTTGGCGTTTCCGGTCTGCTCTGGATATCTTGGTGGAGCAGCCCGCGGTCTTGTCGAGGGAGAGTTAGAAGAACATGGCGATGAGCCGGAAAACGGGTATGCCAGCTGCGGAGAGCGATGACGAGGGCCGAGAGAGAGGGCCGACAGCACGATGGCCCGGGTAGGGAAAACGACCCGAGGTAGCGGCGTGGGATGCTGTTGACGCAGATGTCTCAGCCACAGTCCGTGTCTGGGATTTGGCGAGCGGCAGTAAAGTCAAGCTTCCAAGGTGAGACGTCTCCGCAACCGTCACTCTGGAGACGACCAAGAGCGGCAGGAATCCGACCTGGGCTTTCCGAGGACGGCAGACGATCGACGGCCTGCTATCGCCGCAGCGGCGAAGGCTGCAGCCGCGGAAGGGTAGCGGTCTACGTGAGGAGACTTTGGCAGAGGAACACTGCAGATATTTCCCACAGTCACAGCCGGCGGTGAATCAAGTCAACACGAAGATGGAACACGCGAATGTCCAGGCGAGGTCGTCGTGGCGTGGGGCCAAGACTCGGACACGGCGAGGGCAGGCAGCTTGTCGCGATGGGTGCTGTGTGTCGGGGAGGGAAGCTGGGGGGCCGAGGGAGCCGAGAATTGAGAGAAGAGGCGCCTTACGCATTCATCAAAGAGCGAGAGGCACGCCGAGTTTTGGGTTTCGGGTTTCTGGGGAAGCCAGGCCTGCGTTCCAGCCGGCAGCCCAATCCGGCCAACGGCACGACAGCTGTCCAAGGCGAGGGCGAGAAGGGGCCAACAAAGGCGCCGGGGCGGGCCAGTGAACACACGGCTGTCAAAGGGCTGCTTGCAACGCGGGCGGGAGAATGGGACCGGACCGAGGGGACAAAGGGAAAGAAAGGCAGCAAGCTATCATGGCAAAGAGGAAGAATGCGGTCCACGGTCGTCGAGGCTCGACGGGCTGGGGTAGCTATTAAAGGCAGCCGCTCACACTGTTTCGTATGTACTCGTACGCACCCAAAGCCCCAGGGCGCCTCCACCCGGACAGGGACAGGGGTGGGACAGCAGTGCAGTGCTCCAGCGCTCCACGGGCAGCTCGACAGGGGGGATCGAGGACAGCGGCATATCGGAACCAGTGGGATGGGATGGCGAGAACGTTCAGTGCTAGCCGGGCCGCGCTGGCTGGAGGTTGCTGGACGAGGGCAGCCAAAGTCAATTGAGCCGTTCGACGGATGCCAGCCTGCTGCACACAAACACGGACGATGGGCGAGGCGAGGCGAGGAGCGAGAGGAGCAGGCAGAGCCGCAGAGGCCGTCTGCCATCAGCCCATGGCCCGCGGCATCGTCATCGCCCTCCATCCTGTTTGGGCGCACCCGCCAAGCGGCCAATCGCCAGGCTGGCCACTGGTGGTTTTCAGCCTGGGCAGGCACTGCACCCCCCCCAGGCCGAGAGTCTGAAACGAGCCTGGGCCAACCAGGCCAATCAAGCCCGCCATCGTGAGCACCAGAGGGCCTGAGGCCGCGATGCGTGACGTGCGCCGCGAGACGCTTGGCCTCTGCCCTGGGTTGATGAGTCGTGCCAGGCTGTTGCGCGTTTGGACCCTGAACTCTGCGCCGGCCGTTCGTGAATTGCGAAACGACGACGACGATGACGTTGCCAACGGGCCTGGCTTTTCCAGCGGTGCTACTGTACGCGTGCCAAGCCGACGACGCCGGCGGGTTAACTCTGATGGGCCAGCCCGCTCGCTCTTCATCCTCCTCCCTTGAAATAGAAACCCGCCGTCGTACTCGGTGCATAGTCGTCTTCGTCTTGGCACCAGCGTGGCTCGGCGCATGTTGGCTGGATCCATGGATCCCCTTCTTGACATCACTCTAATGCTGCGGGAGATTCGGGGGCGCAGGCGCGCTTGGTGACAGCGTATCGTCCTAGCGCCCGACCAGAAGCCACGAGCCCTACCTTATACGAGCCAAGGCCTTGCAATCCTAAATCCTCACCCCAGATACGAGCGCGCAGGTGCCGCTGCAGTGGGAGGCACGCGCTGGCCAGCGAGGCGGCGATGCCGCATGGTTGGCGCGGCTGTCCCGGCCGTCCCCCCGGACCAGACCAGCATGAATGCGACGCGGGTGATCTGAGGCCCGTTCCAATCGACGCTGCATCCGTCGATGGCGGCGGCCCCAGATGCGCAAGCTCGCACGATGACGTCTTGCGCTCGGAATATCCGTTGCGCCGCCATCCCGACAGCATGGATGGATGCATCGTGCATGCCCAGCGTCTTCATCAGCGAGGAGGACGCCGGGCCAGGGAACGGGCGCCCTGTGGCCATTGCCTTCCGGCGTGCGCCAGCAGCCAGGGCAGGGCCTGGAATCGCCGAGCCGAGGATGGCCCAGATCAAGGCATACGTTGCATGGCATTTGCCTCGCGACGAGAGTATTCGGTCCTCCGAGCTCGACGGAGCTACGAGTTTTACGAGTTTTATTTTTTTTTTATTGTTTGCTTTTTATTTTTCTATTAATTTATTTCTCATTTTCCCCAAGACGACGCTGTTCCTCTTGTCGCCTGAATATCCTGAATACGCACCTAACACCAACCCGGCAGGCGCTCTGTCTGCTCCGTTCCGCCTCCGGGTCCGTTCCGAAGCAGCCCCGAATATAACCCGCCAGCCGCCAACGTTATCGCGTGGTGGTGGGGATCGCGGGAGAAACGTCCATCTCCTCAACAGAGTCAGCAGCCTCAACCACCGAGACGCCGTCCGTTCGCCCGCACCCGCAGCAATGGCCGCCAACATCCAGGACTCGTGGCTGTCGCGCCACTACATCGACTACGTCTACATCCCCGGCGCCCTGCTCGTCTTCGGCACCTTCATCGTCAAGCGGGACTGGGTGCCGTACTCGGTCCTGCTCGCGCTGACCCTCGGCGCCTACAACTTCTGGAACTTCCGTGAGTGCATGCCCATCGGCTCGGCTGGTTCCAGCGAGCGACGCCGGCTACGGGGCGGTCGATTGACTTGCGCGCGCGCGATGCAGAGATTAAAAAGGTCCTCAAGCCCGACGTCTTCCAGGAGTTTGAGCTCCAGGAGAAGACGGTCATCTCCCACAATGTCGCCATGTGAGTCTGCCAGCACCCTGTTGCTCCGCGGCGCCGACGAGAACGCCATCTGACACTCCTCCCTCAGCTACCGCTTCAAGCTCCCGTCCTCGCAGTCCATCCTCGGCCTCCCCATCGGCCAGCACATCTCCATCGGCGCACCCCTTGCCCAGCCCGACGGTAGCACCAAGGAGATCGTACGATCCTACACCCCCATCTCCGGCGACCACCAGCCCGGCTACTTCGACCTCCTGATCAAGTCCTACCCCCAGGGCAACATCTCCAGGCACATGGCCTCCCTCGTCGTCGGCCAGACCATCCGCGTCCGCGGCCCCAAGGGCGCCTTCGTCTACACCCCCAACATGGTGCGCCACTTTGGCATGATCGCTGGTGGCACCGGCATCACCCCGATGCTGCAGATCATCCGCGCCATCGTCCGCGGCCGCGCCGCCGGCGACCGCACCGAGGTCGACCTCATCTTCGCCAACGTCACCCCCCAGGACATCCTGCTCCGCGAGGACCTCGATGCCCTGGCCAGGGAGGACAGCGGCATCCGCGTGCACTACGTCCTGGACAAGCCACCCGAGGGCTGGGCCGGCGGCGTCGGCTATGTTACTGCTGACATGATCACCGTACGACCGACATCCAAACTCCTGACGTCTCGTTCTTCTCAACTGACAATCTGCTAGAAATGGTTCCCCAAGCCCGCCGACGACGTCAAGGTCCTGCTCTGTGGTCCTCCCCCCATGGTTAGTGGCTTGAAGAAGGCCGCAGAGAGCCTGGGCTACAAGAAGGCCCGCCCCGTCAGCAAGCTCGAGGACCAGGTCTTCGCTTTCTAATCATCCCCCGCCGTTCAATAGTCTTTGTACGGCAACGAGTGCGCGGGCACCGAGCATGGCCACCACTCCTGTTGTCATAGAGCATCCCTTTGCCTAGCGGGATTCAAGGGAGAGACGGGAGCATAATAGACGAGAGGTGTATGTGCGGCTTGCCTGGCGATGTGCAGCGTGGGAGGCGGGTTGGGGGGTTGCATCGTCCGAGCTCATCGGTATCACAGAGTCCGCTTTCAACGGCGCTCGTGTCCTGAGACGGCTCTGGATCCTCTATATATATACGTGGATAGGCAAGCTTGCATTGGCAAATATCAAAATGTAATGTCGGACATTGCCTCAGGTGTCAAACGATAATCGCTGTCCATTCCCCATCCTGTTGTGCCTGTCTTGTCTTGCCATTCTACCTAAACCATACTATACAAATGGCCCCTGAGGACCTCGAAAGATGGCATCCGTTCGAGTGCGCGTCTCCTAGTCAAGGAATTACTCGTCCTCCTCCTCGCCCGCATCTGGCAGGCTGTCGTCTGCTGCCGCCGCAGGGCTGGCCTCGTCCCCATCTCCTGCCGGGCTGGGCTTCCCGGACCCGGCTGCTTCTTCCTCTTCTTCCTCTTCCTCTTCTTCGTCGTCACTCTCCAACACCCGTCCCCGTCGTGCTCTCTTGTGCAGCTGTCGAGGAGCAGCATCTGCTTCATCCTCGTCCCCGCCCTCGTCATCCCCCTGGTCCTCGTCGTCAACGTCCATCTTGTCTCCTGCGCCCTCGTTCTCATCCTCAACTTCCGAATGAGGCGACTCGTTTCTCTGAATGTTCTTCTCGGCTCGTTCCAGGGCGTCATCGTCATCGTCCTCATCACTGTCCACCACGATTTCGGCTGACTTGTACTTAGACGACTCCTTCTTGGTGAGGCGGCGTCGCTTCTTGGTGTGCGTCTCTCCCTGGGAGTCGTCATCGCCATCGTCGCGCTCGCCCTTCTTCTTCTTCTTTGACGCCTTCTTCGCCTTGCCATCGCCGGTCGCGTGTGAGGCAGGCTTACGCTTGCGTTTCACCTTCTCACCCGTCTCCTCGTCCATCGTCAACTCAGCGTCCAAGCGAGCACGCTCCTCCTCGGCCCGTTGCTCCGCCATCCGCTTGTCCTCTGCGGCAATCTCCTCTCGTTCTTTCTTGATCTTTTCTTGTCGCTCGCGCTCCTTGGCCAACACTTCTTCGCGCTCAGCCTCGCGGCGTTTCATCTCGGCTTCCCGCTGCTCTCGGGCGGCCTGGATCTTCTCCTTGTTCTTCTCCTCCCACTCCTTTTGCTTTCCAATGGCTCTCTCGAGTTGCTTGCGGAGCGTGTTGCGTGCCATGTTAGCACGCTGCTCCACGTCATGCTTGGGGTAGGGAGTCTGGGGAAGGGCGGCGATCTTATCGAGCGACTCGATCGCTGCCTCAAGTCCTTCTGCAGCCTTTTCGAGCTGCTCTGAGCTTCGCCTGTTCTCCGGTAGACCTTGGATGGTGGTGACCAGTTGAATCTGCACAAAGGCTACATTGAACTTGTAGTGCACCTGGTCCGGGGCGACCTCCAGAGCCTGAGTGTTATTGTCAGCAAATCTGCACATCGCAGACGCACGGGGTGAGACCTACCTTCTCGGCACACTCCAAGGCCTTGGCATAGGCGTCTATGTCGCGCTCTGTACGCCCTCTGTTCAACCAGGTTCGCCCCAGACAGGATAAAATGGCCGGGTCGTTGGCCTTGCCGTCCTTGGAGAGCGCAACCTCGTAATGCTCGATGGCCTTCGCGTATTGCTTCAGCTCGGAGTATATGTGACCCAGGTTGACGAACAGATGGGAGTCCTTGATCGTTTCCCGAACCTGGTTGAAGATGGGCAGGGCTGCCTTGTAGTCCTTCTTGTCCTCGACTAAGGCAATGGCAATGCCCTGCGCCGCGTGGGCATTTTTCGGATCCAGGGACAGCGCCTTCTCGAAAAACTCGACGGCTTTGCAGTATATCGCGCTCCGCTTCTGCTTCTCTTGGTCCGTCTCTCGTCGCATTTCCCTTGCCTGCAGGAGGTAGAGATTCCCCATGCCAACCAGGGCATATCTGTCATGCTTGTCGTAGTTTTGCAGCGTGTGCTTGTAGTGGCGGAACTCGTGATCCTCGCCGATATTGGCAGGTCGTTTCCTGGAGTGAACCTTGCCGAGATACCAGCCGTACAGAGCCCGGACTTCCAGATCGCTCGTGTTTTCCTGGTATAGCTTGGCGACAGCATCAGGGCCCTCCTTGTTCGGATTCTTCCTCAGCTTAATGTACGCGAGTCTCGTGCGGGCATCAGTATAATCGTCATGCCGAGCAAGCAAGCCCTCGTACACCTCCACGGCCTTGTCGGTCAAACCTCTGGCCTCGTAGCTTCGTCCCAGGTTGAAGCTTATGGTGGACACAAGCGCATCCGTATCCATCTCTGGGTCCTTCTCGCCAATCCTCATGCACGCGCCCAACGCGGCCTCGAACATGTCGCTGGCCAGTTCGTGCTTTTCAGCTTGAGAGTGAAAGCAACCGGTGTTGTTCAGAAGCTGCGGTGGCAGAAGCTTTCTTATCGCCGCCTGAGCCTCGGCTTCGTCGGCTGTATCCTTGGGCCGTTCCGAGGGAGGAATCTGGTCCAACTCAAGCTGCTCCACCTGCTGCAGACACTGCAGGGCCTTTTCCGGATTATCGGTCTCGTACAGGCGAGCCAAATTCAGCAGGACGGAGGAGTCGGGAGCAAGGGCCTTCTTCGGGTCCTTCCAAGCACTGCGAACTCCTTCCAGCAGAGCAATAGCCTTCTTCATTTCAGAAGACTTGTCCTCCTTGCTATCACTCTTCTGGCTGGCGAAGATTTCTTCCGCGTATAGAGTTCCTAGGAGAATCATGGCCTCGTGATTCTTGGACTGCTGAATCATCTTCTCGAGCCGCAGTTTAGCTTCACCAAGGTCATTCTTCATGACAGACAGCTGGGCCACACCGAACTTGGCGGGCAGGTATCCGGTATCCGCTCCTCCACGCGCGTCATCGGCACGGCGATAGTAGTCGCTAGCTTTCTCGGTGTCGCCGTTGTAGTGCGCCTTTCTTGCGAGTAGATACCAGCCATCACTAGCGATGGCGTTGACGTCCGTGTACTGGATTGCCTTGTGGGCCAGCTTTTCTGCGTTGTCCCAAGCCTTGCGCGAGAGAAAGTAGCTGGAGAAGGTGGAGCAGGTGAGGGGGAGTTCCTTGTCGAGCTTGAAGGACTTTTGAGTGTACTCGGTCATGGCCCTCTTGTAAAGCGTCAGGAAGTCGTCGCTGTTGACAGGTACATGGCCGCTAGCGTCGAGATAGAAGAGGCCCAAGAGGATGTTGGCCACTGTCGAGTCTGGGTTGATCTCCAGGGATCGTTCCCAGGCAGCCTTGGCATCCTGCTTGAATCCCAGCTGCCAAAAGCAACAGCCGATGCCGATCCGCGGGTCTGGATCGACCAGATCGGGCATTTTCTGAAGCACATCCTGGTATGCAGTCAGAGCATCCGGATACTTGTGCATGGAGAAGAAGGCTCGAGCCTTGCCCATGAGGGCCAGCATGTTCTTCCCTTGTGAGACTCGGAGCGCGTCGTCGAAAGACTTGACGGCCGTCTTGAGGAGTTCGTGCTTTTCCGTTCCGATGCCGCCTGCGGTCTTGGCCGGCGCTTGCAGGGAGGCTCTCAAGAGAAGCAAGACTCCTCGCGCGAGAAAGATGGGCGGGAACGACGGGTTGAGTCGCGCAGCGTCGTTGAGCGAGGATGTGGCCAGCTGGAGGTAGTACTCTTTCGTCTTGGCCTCGGACACCCGTATGCCCTCTGGCGCAACTCGAGGCGCTTCTCTGCTCTTCCACAGATACATCCAGCACAAGCAGCATATCATGCTCACTTTGTCGCGCGGGTTGCTGCTGTTGCTGATGGAGCTGCTCCCTCGAAGGAGCATCTCGATGGCATGGTCGATCTTGCGCTGCTTGGCGTACGCAAGGGCAACAGTCATCCAATACGTCTTGGCCGCATGTTCGTTTTCGAAAAGAGTACAGAGCTCCGTAGGGTCGTCCAAGAGGTCTTCGAGGTCGATCTCGACAGCCTCGTCTTCTTGGTCGCCTTGTACGGGGATGTCGATGGCGGACGGGATGTCGGAGAAGCGGGTGCTGACGGGCGCGGCGACCTTGCCACCATTCGTGACCCCATTTGCCGTTCCGTTGGCGGTTCCGTTCGTGACGGTCGCCATGGCTGGCTAGGAGCGACTCGAGACTCGGGACGGAGGATGATGGACGGGAGAAGGGGAGGAGACGCGTGTCGGAGCAGCTATCGGTGCGTCTCGGCAGAGAGTGACGAGGAGGTCATCGGCCGGTTTAGCTGTCGGGAGTCATAACCGGTGGGCGGCAGCTGAGGTCAGGATGAGCGATGGTCGAAGGAGGAAGAAGAGCAGGCCATTGATCGCAGCTTCACGCGCGATGCCAATGCGACTGTGTTGGAAATTCATGGTCCTTGCGAAAGAATCATGGTGGTCCGTGCACGGCATCCCCACCCACCCCCGTTGGGCCATTGGCGCCATTCGCTTCGCCTGTTCAGCCTCCTTCCAACCGCTGCCATCATCGCCTCCCATCCATCAACTCCTATTCATATTTTAACCTCGTCGCTGCGATTGTTGAACCATCCACGGTCCATATGACAACGATGGCATCAGGCACTGCACCCTCTGCATTGAATTTGCATCATGACCACCTTACGGTCGACCCTGCATTGGCTCACACCTCCAGGAAGTTCTGGCCGGCCAGAGTGCTATTGCTCCAAGAGGCGGAAAACCAACATTGAACGTGGGCACTTCTTTCTATGCCCTTAGAGACTGGTTTATACCGCTATCCTCATTGCTATGGGTTTCATGTGCGGTGAATCGGACAGCTCTTGTGCACGTGCAGAGCCAGCCGTCGAGCGATGGGCCGACCCAGTTGCTGGGTGACAACACTTCGTCACTCTGCCACCAGACCTCGTGCATGTATTTTGCTGTAGGGCCTCACAAGTTTCCTTGTCTTCACGCTGTGCTTTCTTAAATCCTGCCCCCTTTCCATCTGCTCAATCCCCGTCGTCGGCTCGCTCGCGCCTTGCCTCACCGATCGTCCACCGCTCCGCAGACGCGTGTGTGCGGCAGCCAACATGGCGGCATTGGATTACAGCGTTCTCCCAGGTTTCACACGAAACGCCTGGGAGTCGATGCCCATCCGTCGGGGGCTCGGCCGTTGCCTTGGATGGCACTGCCTCACCGCGGCAGAGAAATCCGGCATCATACTCAGCATCGTCGTCGTGTCAGGCGTGTTGCTGCTGGCCTACATGTACTACTTGGGCAGGGCGACGATAACTCGACGAGAGCGCACCTCGGTCCGGCTTCCTGGAGGCAGACGTGTCGAGGCCCGTCGCGTTCAACCACCCAATACTGCCATTGCGCCGCTTCCCATTGTGCAGCACTGGCCCGGTTACCCAGCTCAGGTCTTCTATCAGCCTGCTATATTCAGTGTCGATGAGGCGCATCGCGCAAGGGCGCGGCCATACATCCGTCCATACCATCAACACACGCAGCCAGCGACAATGTATCCCCTACCGCCGATTCAGCGCTATCCCGTGCCAATAACTCAACACTCTCCCACGGGGCCTGTTCAACAGCAATACGGTCACTGGGAAGCCCCCCTTTCGGGGGCAGCACGGTCTGAAAGCAATATACAGACGCCTCAGGCGTCGCTAAGTTCGCCTCCCGGGAGCCTCAGGCGTCCCAGGCAGCCAACCTTGCTCCAACGCTTGGGTCGGGCACTTCGTATTCCCGTCGGCAGAGCCTCAACAATTGCCAGCACGTCTGTCCCCGGAACGCCTAGTCGCACTGTATCCCGCGAGAGTGCGAACAGAAGACGGACTGCCCGTCGAGATGAGGAAACGGTGGGAACAGACGGTGAGGCGGGCAATGATGAAGAGGGTCGCCAACGTCAAGCACCTAGAGGAAGAAGGGGGGGCTCTGTTGCTGCAGAGGAAGACGAGACACGTTCTCTGCAAACCAACGTCGCAACAGTTCACAGCGACGACTTTCAGATCGTGAACCCGCCGTCACCACTTCTCCAGCAGCTAGGTTGATAAGACCCAACTCCCCAACATCAACAATATGCTGATGTCTCAACGCTTGATAGAGCCGGAGGCCGACAGCGATGTGGACATGGCCGAACTGTGTGCCAGCCACTGGATTCCTTCAGAATCATCCGTTCAGAAAAGAGAGCGGCCTCCAGGTCGGCGTCGCGAAGCGGTCCACGACGTTGTCAGGCCCAAGCCGCGAAGCCAGGAGGAGAGTCGACCAAGTCGAGAGGCACTGAGGCTGGGAGGTCTTATGGCAGGTGAATAGTGGCGGGTCGATACCCGTCTCTGTATAATGAGCATAAAGACACAAGGGAGGGCTTGGAATTGTTTCGCGCATAGAGAAGCAGAAGTGAGTGACTCTCGGTGCCTATACGCTCTTCCATCCTTTCATTATCCAATGCAGGAAGAGATTTCCTGGGAGGAAATCCCGTTTCCACTCCGTCGTGCAAGTACAACTATATTCGCACAAATTTACAAAAGATGAGCATTGGAGCCCTGGTGCCACATGTACTACCTATACAACGGCGGAGGCCAAATTCCAGATAATCCAGATAACTAACTTCCCAGTGACCGTAATAGCGTGGGACCTAGACAATGGAACGGGCGGTGGGTAGGTACCTGGTATGTACAAGTAGTCCGTAACAGCCTTTAATGATGTTCCAAGGGGCTGCTTGGGTGAGCAGCGGCCTACACTTGTCGCTGGCTGGAGGGCAGCGGGCTGAAGCAGGAGGGGTGAGGCGTGTGGTCCGTGCACCCAGTATCGTCATCATCTCAGCTCCCCCTGCCTGCCTGCTGTATTCCAGATCCGGAGCTTACAACCGCCACCACCACCACCATCAGTAGCGGCACTTGTACTCGTGGTACGTACGACGACTCCGGGCCACGTCCGTCTCCATCCTGCATGCCCCCCGGGAAGCCGCTTCACGATCCATCCCGTCGCCTTTGTTGCTTTGTCAGATACTGGCAACGGGCCCCGAGGCAGCGCGCGCAACTTAACTCGCCCAGCTCGCCTTCGCACCGCGGCACTGCGCCATTACCCTATCCGCCTCCCCCGCGACAGCCGGCAACGGGCATCTCCAACCAACACCTCGCAGCTCACGGCCTCGCACATCGCCTGCCGCCTCTCCAGCGCAACGCGCCAGCCCTTTGATTCGAGCCGCGCGATTTCGTCGGCCTCATCGATCCGCCAGCGCACTCCGTCCACGAATCGGGCACCATGTGGAACGACGAGGACAACAATCCCTACGGGACCAGCTTTGACCGCCGTGATTCGCAAACTTCGTCGTCGGCGAACCCGACGTCGCCCACCTCTCGCGATTGTAAGTACGGCCCGGGCTGCGCTTGCTTCTGGAGCTATTGGAGCAATCATGCGGACGAGTTTCGTTGCGTCGTTGAAGACGGTGCTGATAGCGGACCGCAGACCGATCTTTCGAGTCGCCGCATACCCCTACCTCGGGCAGTGAGGATGAGCAGCCTGCATTCGGCCACAGCGCCGTCCATGAAAACATCGCACAGGGTGTCCTACCGACGGAAGATGCCGCCCCGAGACGCAAGCCAGGCGGATACAACAGTCGCATCGAGCAGATCCTCTACGAGAACCCGGACCTGCAGATCATGATCACCGACGCCGGCAAGAGCTTGGAGAGTGGCGGAAGATATATTGTCTACACTATTCGGACCGGGGTAAGGTCCTTTGCAGCATGGCATGAGATTCTTTGCTGACTTTGCTGTGCCAGGACCTGGAAGTGCGACGCCGATACTCCGAATTCGCATCCCTGAGAGACGCCCTCACCCGCCTACACCCCACGCTGATCATCCCCCCGATCCCGGAGAAGCACACTATGGCAGATTACGCCGCCAAACCGACCAGCGCCAAACAAGACCAGCAAATCATAGACTTGCGAAAACGGATGCTGGCCGTTTTCTTGAACCGATGTCGCCGGATGGAAACGGTCAGGAACGATGGTGTTTGGTTGAGGTTCCTAGACCCCAATGCCAGCTGGGTACGTCCATCCCCATCACTTCACCAAACTCTGATTTTGAGTATCCCCGATACTAACTTGGCTATAGAGCGAGGTCCTGCACTCCCACCCCGTTGCATCTATCCCCAAGTCGGTACTCAAGGCGCCGCCTCTGGATACGGCGAATCCTACCCCTGCTCACAACTATCTCCCCGTCCCCGCAACCTCGGCGAAACTCAAGACCACGGCCGGGGCGAACCATGACATCAGCTCTTCGGCCATTCAGTCCGGGACCCATGTCATCGGGCGCTTCCCGCCAGACACCGGCAACCAGACCGAGCAGGATCTTGATCCGTACTTCATTGCCTACGAGGCGTCGATCAAGGAGTTGGAGCAGCTTCTGATGGGACCAATGGAAAAGGTCAATCGTCGAACTCTCAGCCACTTGTCCTCTCTGGCCGCAGATCTGTGTGAGCTGGGCTCGCGGTACAATGCATTTGCCTTGTCAGAGCAGGCGCCTTCGCTTGGTCCGGCCATCGAGCGGGTTGGCCAGGCCGCGGATTTGTCATACATCGCGACTGAGGAGTTGTCGGGGTCGTTGGGTGCCAGTTTTGCCGAACCCATGCGCGAGAATGCTCAGTTCGCCGGGGTCGTTAGAAGCGTGCTGCGGTACAGAGTTCTCAAGCGTGTGCAGCAAGATTTAACGACTGAAGAGCTCAACAAGAAGAGAGCACTACTGGACCAACTGGAACGCAGCGAGGCGGAAGCGAGGCGCATCGAGCAGTATTTGTCCAGCAGTCAGCAGATCTCACCTCCGCCTAAGCGGTCCGCGAGCCTTAGGGAGCCCGCCTCGCATCATCGGCGGGACGGGGGTCAAGAAGACACCGAATCGATCGATTCGGACTTCCCTCCCACCCATGGTGACTTCCCGTCGCCGCCTCCGACGGCGAGTCAAGGACTACCAGAGAGAAGCGCCAGTGTTTCGCACAGAAAGATGCCGAGTGGAAACTCCATCACGAATAAGATATTCGGCCCCATCCGCCATGCAGTGCAGGGAGTCGTCGACGTCGACCCCGAGCGAACACGCCGAGACACCATTGGCAAGACAAGAGAATCGATCGGGCAGCTGGAGCAAGCACAAGTAGTGTCGGAACGGGACGTGAAAGAGGCCAGCGCAAGCGTCCTCGAGGACATGAAGAGATTCCAGAAGGATAAGGAAGACGATTTGAGACGGTACATGGTGAGTTGCCCTCGGTCCTCCCGTGGCGGCATGTGGACAATACTGACCTTCCACAGCTTGCGTATGCGAAGAGCCAGATCGAATGGGCCAGGAAGAGCAAGCAGCAATGGGAAGAGGCACGGGCGGAGGTCGAGAAGATAGACGAGACCTAACTGGCCTCGACGCTCGTATTGTTACAAAGACCTGACGAGGCCAGCCCTAGCAGCCGTGGAGGGGAGGAGTGGGCGGTCGAGGCCGTCTTTGCACACGACTCTCCGTAATGATCGCTGTGTCTTATTGCGCCAAAGCGCGCCCTATAGAGCCAATTTTCCTAACGCTGGATGTAAGAGAGATAAGAACAAGCTATAAGTGACCTCAAGCCGGTATACAAAATAATAAGTTATGCGGTTGCAAAAGAGTTGGGCGTCAGGACTCCAGTGGTCGCCATCATGCCACTGCGCGCCACGGCATTCATGCCGTTATCGATAACAAGTGCGCAAACAAAAGCGTCGCAAGACAACCAACGCTCGCCGTCCACGGAAAGCTTACTGACTACAACGACCACCAACCCCGAACAAGCCCTGGCGTTGCGTTATGATGCTACGTGTCGCCAGCCATCGCCGACGATAGCGATTGCACCAACTGCGACTTGGCATCATTTTCGCCAACCTCGCTGTTCCAACCCAGACGACGCGCGACTCTCGATCCCATCTTCGCACCGTCCGCTGCCCTTCGCCCAGCAGCCATGGAGCAGGCACCAGACGGGCAGATCGGCTCCATTGCCGAGCCTGGGGTCAAGGCGGAAGGGCAGCTTCTGTACGCGATGCGCAAAGAGGTGGCCGACTTGCTGGGGAGGCACCAGACCAGCTTCCCCGGGGCGCAGCCCGTCAGTTTCGCGCGGCAGCACCTGGACGAGCTCACAAAGCAAGAGTACGGCAGCCGCCCACTCGAGGTCCACGGACGCGCGGATGATGCTGACGCTGTGACATAGTTACTACGTGTGCGAGAAGTCGGACGGCATCCGGTACCTCCTCTACTCGACCGAAGACGAGACCGGCGGCGAGGCTCACTACCTGATTGACCGGAAGAACGACTACTGGTTCCTGACCAACAGAAACCTGCACTTTCCCCGCGAGAACGATCAGAGCGCATTCCACTCCGCGACGCTTATGGACGGCGAGCTGGTGTGGGACAGCCTCCCGAACGGGAAGAAGGAGCCCAGGTTTCTGGTCTTCGACTGCCTGGTGATGGATGGGAATAAGCTCATGGATCGGACGCTGGACAAGCGCCTGGCATATTTCAAAGAGCGGCTGTACACGCCATACAAGAAGCTGTTCAAGGAGTTCCCCGATGAACTCAAGTTCCAGCCCTTTTTCGTCGAGATGAAGCCCTTTCAGCTGGGATACGGCATCGAGATGATGTTCAAGCAGGTGCTGCCGAGCCTGAAGCATGGAAATGACGGGCTCATCTTCACGTGTCGCAACACACCGTACAAGCACGGCACCGACCCCCACATCCTCAAGTGGAAGCCACCAGAGGAGAACACGATTGACTTTCGCCTCAAGCTTCACTTCCCCACGGTCGAGCCCGACGAGTGGGAGAGGAAAGAGGGCATTACCGAGCCCTTTGTCGACTACGACAGCGTGCCCAAGGCCGAGCTCCTGATATTCAAGGGAGACAGCGGCATGGACCGGTACGAGGTGTTCAACGACCTTTGCCTCACCGAAGAGGAGTGGGAGACTTTAAAGAGCCTGAACGACCCTCTCAACGACCGCATTGTCGAGTGCAACCTGGATGAGCAAGGACAGTGGCGGATGCTTCGCTTCAGGGACGACAAAAACGAGGCAAATCACAAGAGCACAGTCTCCAGCGTCCTCGAGAGCATCAACGACCGCGTGTCAGAAAAGGACCTCTATAAGGCGGCGGGTCCGATCAGAGACAGCTGGAAGGCCCGCCAAGCCCGTGCGGAACAGGAGGCCAGGCGTGGGCGATAGTTTGATCCACAGCCGGAGACACGGCCTGGATCTTCACACAAGAGCACCTGGGATGCCCGGCTCCGCCAATTCGCGGTGCTACCCGACGGAGCAAGGGGCGGGTGAAAACAACCTCTGATTTGTACACACAAGACTGGCAACAGTGATGGCAGGAAGGCAAAGTTGCGAATGGCGTCGCAGAGGGGTCGATTGGTTATGGAACGGCGTTTTGGTTCGCGCAGTCGGGCCCGGTTACGGAACGTGCCCTTTACGAGCACTGTTATGGCTAGGGAGTTTAAATTGAGAATATCTGCAGCCTCATTTCACGCCTACACTTTGGCAATCAAGGTTCAAAATGTAATCTCGCATCGTTTGAATGGCTGATACCCCCTAGCTCCCCCGTATGCATTATCTAGGTGGGCCACCCGCCCCTGATGCGGCCTGATATTTCCAGTTCCGTGCGAACCCAAATCCCTGAAGCCAAGTAACCCCCCTATCCTTCCGGGCCAGGTACCTATTGCAAAGACCCCGAGGCGCCGTGGGCCTTAGAGCACGAACATGATGACGGCGATCAGCATGACGGTGCAACCGAGGTTGCCGCCGCCGCCGCCGCTGCCACCCCAGCCCTTGGGCTCCGGCTTCTTGCCGCCATCCGACACAACCACGGGAGGCATCGCCGTGGCAGTGCCGTATGGGGTGGCACTGGCGGTGGTGGTGTTGCCGGGGGGCACGCGAACCGTGGTGATGGAGGTGGCGGGGGGGCCACCGGTCCAGGTAGTGGTCACTGTCTCGGTGACGACGACGGGGCTGGGCGACGACGCGGTGATGACCTCACCCAGGGCGGATGAATAGGGGGACACGCTAGTGCTGCTCGTTTCCTGCACAGGAGGATGGTACAGGTCTGAGACCGTGATGGTGATGACCCCGGTGGTCTTAGTCGTGGTGACTGTCGTCTTCGTCGTGGCTGTTCCCGTCACCGTTTGCATGGACTGCACGGATTTGATGGAGCTGTGAATGGGGCCCCAGAGATCCGTGATAGTAACGGTAGTCACCACCTGGGTGTAGCCCGAGGGCAAAGACGTGCTGGCCTTGACGTTGGTGACCGTGGAGGGGTTGCCAGAGACGGTGGCATCGGGTAGGCCGCTTGTGTAGGATATGTCGGTGTGGACGTTGGTCATGGTGTCCGGGTTGCCAGACACAGTCACGTCAGGCAGACCGCTGGTGAGGGACAGGTCGGTCTGCACCGCAGTGCGGGTAGACGGGCGCGCCGAGATTGTGATGTCCGGAAGACCGTTGGTGAGTGACACGTCGGTGTTGACCGCGGTAGCCGTCGACGCTTCGGCGGTGACAGTCTTGTCGGGCACAGGGGACACCGTGACATAGACAGACACCGTCTTCGTGGCAGGCTTGACAGAACAGATATCGGCCGTCGACTCAGAGACTGGGAGCGTTGTAGTCGCAGTCGTGGTCCGGGTCACATGAGTAGTGCTCTCGGGGGTGCTCTGAATGCTATAGATTGTCGTGGTCGCGGTTTGGGTCCTGGTCTGCTCAGCAATCAGGCATATCTATTATTGGGGGAAGAATCAACTCACGAGATGGGAACACTGACGCCAACCTGCACAGTCTGGGAGTCGGTGGGCTGAGAGGTCTGCCCCGAGGCAGTCTCAGCCTCGGCGGTCCAAGCAGAATCGGTTGTGGTCTGAACCGTCTCTGTCTTGGTCGTCGCGGAATTGCCAGCGGTACCAACGGTATAGAGAGTGCCATTGGGTCTGAAAGAGGTGACGGTACCTAGTCCAGAGGCGCCAGCGACCTTGGCGGTGATGGCATCAGCGGCAGCGTCCCACATGCCACCAGTCTCGGTGCAATCGCCTCGGAGGGCGAGCTCGTGGGCCGCCTCGGAAACCATGTGCTCTGCGTGGAGGAGCTCCGACTCAGGGTGGAAAGACCGCTCTACAAAACACTCAGTTAGTCGAGTCAACGCGTCGTGAAGAAAGGGGTTGGGGTCAACAAACCGAAATGAGAAGCGAGGACACCGATTCCGAACACAACGAAAATGAAGCCGAGAATAATTGCGCCTCCCGTGAGGACCTTCTTCGCGAGAGAAGTGCCCTGCTTGTTGGAGCGAGGCGCGACGAGGAACTCGCCCTCTGCAAACTCGGCGTCCTTCATGGTCGCCACTTTGGAATGATCAGTTAAGCCGACAGCAACTCGGACAAAACTCGACATACTTGACAGCACGCCTTGGAAAATGGGCGGTCTAAAGAGCGAGTTGGAATACGGAGAGAGTACTGCGTCTGTCAGCGACTTGGCATCACGGTGAGGATATTGTGGTTCGAGTTGCAGCAGGTGTTTGCTCAGCCGGTGTGATGTGGCACGGGAGGAACCAACACGCTGCAGAAAGTAATGGAATGCGTACCACTTCTGTGACAGGGCGAGGGCCTGCTTGTGCTTGGGGACTAAAAGGAGTGGTCTGTTCTGCTTGAACGATGCTGGAGTTGCGCGAAACGAGTGTAGAGGGCGAGGTGCAGAGGTGAAGAGGGAAAGAGAGGAGGTGAGAAGGGGGCAGAAGGAATAGGGCGCACGCGTAGGGGTGCTTGAAGAGCGCGTGAGCAGGATGGAAAATTTTCAGGCATCTGCGAATCATGCCTGAAAATGTGCGGTGAATTTGAACAGGAGTTGCCAGGGGGACAGCTGATTTCGCAGAGCTTGAACAGCTGGTGCTGCTAGGGCCGAGTCGAGGTCAGATGACAAGGAGAAGCGGCCACTCGACGTACCTTGCTACCAGAGACGGAATATATGGTATTCGTTGAGCTATCCAGATCAACCGTGGTTGTGGGAAGGTCTAGAGGAAGAGATGTTTCTCGGGCAGACACTGGCGATATCTGATATCTCTTTAGCAGGTTTCAACTCATGGAGGCTTTGATTTGTCGTACCACTCGAGAACCTGGGCCGTTCCTCTCGTGAGGTGCAGTGAAGAATAGACAATCGAGGGCTACCAGAAGTGAATAAGAACTATGGTAGGTTGGAAAGCGAACTGGGTGATGCTGAACATCTCGGATGCGCCACAGCTCGGGGATGGCACATGAACAACGGTGATTCACTGGGCAGTATACGGGGTGGGACCCCGGAGAGCCCAATTAATGTACCCATTGTAGGCAGCTCTAGGTCCTGGGTTTCAGGAACAATAGCGTGTTGATTTCGAACTGTGCCACTGCGGCCATATGAAGCTGGGGGATCAGGACCACTGTCCAAGTGTTTGTTCCATCGCCGTCCAACAAGCACGCCCCGTGACACTATCGTTCTGGGTGAGAATACCAAAGCCTGCTCCACAAGCTGAACACAATCGCTGTTGCGGAAAGGACTGAAACGGTAGAGTCGTGCCATCGGGGCGAGGCCAGACTTGCCCAGTCCTCTGCCGGGCAATGGTCTCGGACACTCGCCGACGAAGCAAGCAGGTCTTTCCAATCAGGGTCGGGTATCCGGTGAGAATTCCGCGTGCGTAAGCGAGGCGTCGATGTCGTGTGCGTTCCTGAGCCGGACGGTGTAAGAATGCTCCGTACAGGCCAAGTCGTTTACCGACCATCGTAGACGCCCCAGAACAGGTTCCATGCGGAACCGGGATCCCTTGGCCGCGGATACTGAGGGCGAGCTCGGGGACAATGGACTCGGAGCAGCAGATGGGCCGGAGATGAAGGATCAGACATGATCACGGGTAACCGAGGACAGGTTCTCACTCGGCCCTGTGTGACGGTAGCTGAAGGCCTGGTGGTGTTGGATTTCGGAGGCGGCAAGCTGGGTGGTGTAGGGTAGGCTGCGGCTGTAGCTGCCGACTTGGTCGCGTCGCGTAGGGGTAGCTCGAGATAATCCGCAACTCCCACCACCCACCACCCACCGCCTACCGCCCTCCGCTCCCCTTCACTCGTTCCCGACAATCGTCGTCGGCGTCGCACACAACCCGAAACCGCAACTGGCTCGAAGCGACTTGTGCACCGGCCTGAAGCACCCATCTCGCCCTGCGATGCAGTGACCCGCGCGCCGCACGAGACCAAAGACTTGACGCGACCGACCCAATCAAGCATCTTCGGCTCCCAGGCCGAACAGCTACCCTCGAAGTCTGGTGAGGCCACACGACGTCTCCCACAGCAGCGCATCATGCCGCGCCGCCGCGCCCGCCGTCAGGAGCCCGTCGAGGAGCAGGAGGAGGACCATGTGCAGGAGGAGGTGCAGAAGGACCACGGCCCAGGGCCCAACCAAGAGGCCGAGGACGAGCCCGGGGAAGGCGGCGATGAAGGGCTTCAGGAGGTGCGCAGCCTCCAGTTCGACGGGGAGCTGTCATGGCGCCCGGCGAAACCAATCCCAAGCGCCACCCTCGTCGCTCGCCTCGAGAAGCTGTCCAAGGAGCTGGCAGACTTTGAGCAGCAGGAGGTCGAGCTGGATTCCCTCAAGGGGGTTGCTGCCAGCTTGGCCCACCGCAACCTCCTCCACCACAAAGACCGCGGTGTCAAGGCGTATACCGCCTGCTGCTTGGTCGAACTGCTGCGGCTCTTCGCTCCAGACGCCCCGTTCACTGACGACCAGCTCAAGGTGGGTTTTGCCGTGAACAGTCCCCGCAAGAGTCCAGCTGCTGACACCCCCCGGCACAGATGATGTTCACCCTCTTCGTCAAGGACATCCTGCCCGCTCTGCACGACCCGACAAACCCCTACAACAGCCAACACAAATACGTTCTCATGTCCCTGACCGATGTCAAGAGTATCCTGATTCTTCCCGACATCCACGGAGCCGACGACCTCTTATTGCGCCTCTTCAACTCTACCTTCGACGGCGTGTCCGCGAGCTCGAAGGCTGTCGCCGAGGAGCAAGTGGCCAAGGACGTCGAGATACACCTGACGGATATGCTCATAGAGCTGATCGACGAGTCACCGGGCAGTGTGCCGGCGACGGTCATCGATGCCATCATCAGTCAGTTTTTGCGAGCGGCACCGCCGGGCGGCGGCCGCAGCAAGGAGCAGAGCGACAAGCAGTCTACGCTTCTGCAGAAGACGGAGCCCGCAGCATATGTCATGGCCAAGAACATCTGCAATGGCTGCGCAGACAAGATGTCGCGGTACGTGGGCCAGTACTTTAGCGACGTCATCCTCAACGCCTCCGGGTTCGCGACGAAAGCCAATGGCTACCGGCAAGGAGAGGACTCGGATGACGAGGACGCCAACGTGGGACCGTCCGAAGCGGATCTCAAAAGCCTTCGCCAGGCTCATCTGCTCATTCGAGAGCTCTGGAGGGCTGCTCCGACCATCCTCCAAAACGTCGTGCCTCAACTTGACGCAGAGCTGTCGGCGGACAACGTTCACCTGCGACTCATAGCGACCGAGGCCTTTGGGGACATGATCTCTGGTATCGGAGCCGCAGGGCCCCCGCCGCCGCCGGTTCTCGACCCCACAGCATACCCGCCATTGCGTCTGGTGGAGGAGGCATCCCCTGAACCCGTCGAAGCAAACGTCCTTACGAGGCCCTACTCACCGCAGTCGTTTGCCCAAACACACGCTGGGACCTATCGGAATTTCGTGGGTAGAAAGAACGACAAGGTGGGCACCATTCGTGCGGCTTGGGTAACCGCTGCCGGCTACATCCTGTCTACCTCTGCCGGGGGCATTGGCCTGAGCAGAGAAGAAGAGAGCGAATTGGTCAAGGGCCTGGTGGAGAAGCTCAACGACAACGAAGAAAAGGTCAGGTTGGCGGCCGTCAAGGCCATCGAGCTGTTTGATTTTCGAGACGTCATCGTGAAACTCGGCGTCACCGGCGGCGTTGACAAGGAGGGGTCGATCTTTGCCAGCCTGGCAGACCGATGCCGTGACAGGAAGCCCGCTGTGCGGGTCGACGCGATGGTCCTGCTTGGGAAGCTGTGGGCGGTAGGGGCTGGCGAGATCGCCGACGGACAAGAGGCTGTGACGGCTTGCTTGTCCGGTGTGCCGTCACGCATCATCAACGCATTTTACGCCAACGACCCTGACCTGAACATCCTCCTCGATAGGGTCATGTTCGAGTGTCTTGTGCCCCTGAAATACCCCCTCATCAAGGGCAAGGCGGCGAAGAGCGCGTCCCAGACGTCCCAGGGCAAAGGCGGCGCCGGCCCAACGGATCAAGACAGGATCCGAGCCGAGAGGATCCTTCTGATGCTGAAAGCCCTGGACACCCCGGCCCAAAAGGCCTTCTTTGCCATGCAGGCACGGCAACCCCAGTTCGCAAAGGGCGTGGGGATCTTCATCCAGCAGTGTGAGGCTTACAACGGCGGAGTCATCGAAGCGAATGAGGAAAAGGTCAAGGCGAGTCTGGCCAAAACGTTCCAGTGGCTGGGCGCTTTCTTCCCCGACCCATTGAAGGTCCGTAGCGACCTCCAGAAGTTTGCGAAGCTCAACGATCGCCGCAGCTATCAGCTTGTCAAGTACGCCATCGAGTCTGAGAGTGACTTCAAGACGGTGCGAAGAGCCATCAACGAGCTGATCAGCAAGATTCAAGCCGGGGCGGCCTCTGGCTGTTTGGACACGCTGATCCCCCTCCTGTATCGATCGAGCTGCCTCATGTTCAACCGCAGCCATCTTGCGACCATCATGGACTACTCTAAGAGCGACAAAGACGGTCTTGCCGGGGTGGCGCACCAAGTGCTGAACGATATCTCGCAGCGCAACCCCGACATATTCAAAGCTCATGCAGGGGAGCTGCGCAAGGAGATCATAGAGCAGGCACCGACGGACAAGAGGACCAACGACCCGGCGGTAGCGGACATCCTCAAAGCGTATTCGTCCTACGCCAAGAGATACCCTGGCGACATCACTTATGACAAGGGTTTCACCCAGACCCTCATGAACTACGCACTCTACGGATCGCCGCCCAAGTCTGCCAAATATGCAGTTAATATTCTTCTAGCCAAGAATAACGATAAGAGCAAGGTCACGGCCACAAATCTCCTTAGAAGCGTCATGAAGGGCCTGGATTATGGCAGCCCGCACTTCCTGGCCAAGCTGGCCACCATCAGTCAACTCGAACGCCTTGTACCCGCAGTTACCGCCGACTCAGACGACGCTATTCATGACCTCACAATCAAGAAGATCTTGCGCGACGTGCACACTGATGCCAACAGCACCTCGGACCCAGAATGGGCTGATGACGCCGACATGGATGAGGAACTCCAGGCGAAGTGCTTGTCGCTCAAGATTTTGGTCAACCAAGCCCTCGCGAACGAGGAAGAGGCGGACGCCGAGGAACGAGTCAAGCCAGTGTTCAAGCTGCTGAAGGCCTTTGTCGTCAACGAGGGCGAGTTCTGCAAGACCAAGGATACGCCTCTACATCATAAGAGGCGCTTGCGGCTGTTGGCCGGTCTTCTAACGCTGAAGCTGTGCACTGTGAAGAAGTATGACGAGCAGTTTGACGCGGCCAGCTTCAACAAGCTGGCAGAGCTCGTGCAGGACACCGAGCTGCAGGTCCGCCGGCGGTTCATGGAGAAGCTTCAGAACTACCTGACGCGAGCCAAGCTACGAGCAAGGTTTCACACCATCTTGTTCTTGGTCGCTTTCGAGCCAGTGACGGAACTCAAGAATAGAGTGGAAACTTGGATTCGATCGCGGGCCCGGTATTACAGCGACAAGAAGCAGCAAATACTGGAAGCCATCATGGGGAGGTTGATCCCTTTGCTGGCGCACCACCCAGACTACACGGCCGACACCGATGATCTCGCAGACTTTGCGAACTACTTCTTCTTCTACCTGGGTGCCGTTGGGACCGAGGAGAACATCTCGTTGATATACAAGTATGCCGAGAGGGTCAAGCAAACGCGCGACGGCATCAATCCCGACGCGAGCGACAATCTCTACGTGTTGAGTGATCTGGCGCAGGCAGTGATCCGCAAGTTCCAAGAGAAGAGAAACTGGAGTTTCCAGGCGTGGCCGGGCAAGGTCGGGCTGCCGACTGGACTGTACACTGCCCTGCCGTCGAGCGAGGTTGCGCAGCAGATTGCGAAGAAGCAGTACATTCCAGACGAGCTGGACGAGCGGCTGGACGACTTGCTCCGGGCGATGGATCGCAAGAAGGTTTGTTCTGTTCTGCCCGTCAGATACAGTCGCGACGTTTATCTTGCTGACACTCTCACCAGAAGCGCAAGTCCATGAGCGAATGGAACGAACCGCCAGCCAAGCGGGCGAAGACTCAGATACAGACTGTAATTAGGGAGCGCACAGAGCCAAGGCCCAAGGCGGCCAAGGCTGGGGCGAAGAAGGCATCCAAGCCAAAGGCAGCGTCGCGACCAAAGAAACAAGCCGCATCTTCGTCTATGCCCTCGTCGGAGCGTCGGCGCAGCGGCCGCGCACACAAGGTTTCCGACTACAAGGAGCGAGACGATGCTGCCGACGAGGAGGAGATGCTGGATGGCGTGGCCGAGTGGGAATATGGCAATGATGCCGACTCGTCAGATGCGGATCGCGACCCCGAGGCCAGCGATGATGCATCCGACGAGGGAGCAGCGGCCCACGACGACGACGACGACGAAGACTCAGCGGAGGAGGAAGAGGAACCAGGCCCCTCCGGGAGGAACGGCCAGAAGGCCTCAGCCGCCAAAGCCAGAGCCAAGCCTGCCGTCAAGGCCAGCGTGTTGGCGCAATTGGAAAAGAGCAAGAAGGCGACCCAAACTCGCGGCCGCAGAGGCGCAAAGGACTCGTTTGAGATGGACGTGGATGACGACGAGTAATAGGTTGGTGGTGGTTGTTGATATTGTTGTTGTTGTTGGTTTTCCCGTTGTTCATTTTGCCATAGCAATGGGAGGGAGGTCGTGTTTGGGGACGTGGTGTCCCCCTGTTCCAGCTTTATACGGCGGCTCCCCTCGTGTTTTTCTCTATCATTTCGTCAGGATGTCAGTATAGGAGCCATGAGATCACGTTGAGTTTGCGTTTTGGCCGCGTCTGTCTGTGCGTACAGGCGCGATTTGGCCGTCGATCCCGTCAAGAGCGATGGTGTGAAGAATCATCTTGCGCTGCAGGTGACTGATTTGCTTCTGTCTCCGGGCTGAAACCGCTTGGAAATTTCTATCCCTATGCGCTACCTGGCCCGTCCCCGCGTCGTCCTGAGCGGCCCATCGTCCTCGGGGGGACGGGGCAGAGACCAGGGATGGGCGCGGAAGGGGAATGACTACAAATATCAATGAAAAGAAAGGCCCAGACTTCGTTGCGCCGACTACCCCGTAGTATCAGTCACCCATCCCTCGTTCCGTGAAAACAAGCCATGTATGTACAGCGCATCCCAAGTCTACCAAACACAGCCACCTCCTTTTGCTCACTAGAGTACAGCGAGCCAGGTCTAGCGAGACCAGGCCCGATTATGGCGCGTCTTGATCCCACTCCTGCTCGCCTCGGTTGTCCACCAGCCACCTTTGTCCGTACTATGAACCAGGTGCGCCGGCGTCACCGCCATTCTGCGAAGCCAGCCGCTGCTTGACCTTCTCGCGGTGGCCCGAGAACTTGATGTGAGCCTCGAACTTCTGCGCCGTCATGTCAGGCCCCGGCGTATACAGCTTTGTGGTACAATCGAGGCACCGGATCCGCGGCAGCCAGGCATACTTGACGCCTTCGGGTAGTGGTTGGCCCTGGATGGGCAGTTCCGTCGCCGGATCGAGATAGGAGTACTTCATGATGGCCTCGAACTTGTCGCCGTTGGGGTACTGCCTCTCCAGCTGCTTCAGGGCCGAGATGAGCCACTCGGGCGGAGGGGGCTGCAGGAAGGGCGAGTCAGTCGATGACGGTTGGGGGCGCATCACAGCACGGGCGAGGACAACTTACAGCTGGGGGAGGTGACTGGCCAGGGACTGGCGGCGGAGCAGGGAGCCTGCCAATCTGGCCGGGGGGAAAGTTGCCGCCGGTTTGGGGAGTCGATACGGCCGGGGTCGATGCCGGCGGCTTGGCTTTCGACACACTGGACGTGCTGAGAGCTCTTGCGTGGGGGGTCGACGAGGGCGTCTGGGGCTGTGACGGCGTTCTCAGGTCGCGGTAGTCGCCCTTCATTAACCTCCGCAGCTTGTCCCTGTTGACCTTGAGCGTCACCACCAAGTGCACAGGCTCGTCCGTCTCTTCTCTAAAGCGACGGGACGTCCTCGTCTCGTGGTGATGCAACGCGGCGCTCGTCTCCGGCGTCTCCGATCGTCCCAGGTTCGCCATTCTCTGCTGCGCTGCCGAAGCCGCTCCGCGCATTCCCCTTGTCCGAGCAGTGCCACCTGCAAGCTGCGATGGCGCAGGGGAGTCGGGGCTTGAGTCTTCGCTCTCGTCAGACTCGGATATCTCGCCGTCGCGAGTGGTTCTCTTGCGAGACGCTCCCGCGGCTTTCTTGTATAGTCGGCTCTCGTCGACGTCGGGCGCGGCGCCGGGCAGGACGGACGACACAATGAGCGTCCGGATAGTGCGCTGCCTCTCTCTCAGATCTGGCAGTTGTGGTCCGCCTCTCCTGTTGATGGAGCGTTTTTGTCGCCGCTGCTCTCTGGAGAAGACCATCTCGTTCCTCTCTAGATCGGCGTCGCTCAGTTCGTACATGTACGGGGCGTATTCCTTGGCCTGCTGCTGCGGCCGGAAAACCGACGGGAGGGGCGTCTGCAGGAAGGCAGATACGAGGTCCGAATCCTCAATCGGCCGCCCGTCGAAGGGGTGCCCGACGCTGAACAAGCTCTTGGTGAAGAGCTGCGATTGCTCGCGGATGCAGTGGGCAATGGCCGTCGTAAACTCCCCACTAAGCGAGAGATCGCGGGCCATGCCGGCTGCGAATTCCTCTGGCGAGTTGGAGGGGTTGTTGATCTCCCACTCGAATTGGTCTACCAGAGTGTGCTGGCCGATGGTGATGTTGAGCTTGATGAGGACGCGCATCTCGTCGTTCTTGTACGCAGAGTAGGGGAGTTCGGGGTCGAGGGCGTCCTCCTCGGAGAATGCGAAGGGGTAGAAGTCGTTGAGCTGCTCGCGCATCTGGTGGACAATCTGCTCGTAGACGGGTTGGGCAGCGGGAGGCTTCAGGCCCATGTCCTCTACCAGCTGGGCGGCGAAGAGCTCGACGTGAAGGATCCGCTCGTGCAGGTTCCAGGTAAAGGTGTCGCGCAGCTTGACCTTGTCCCACTCGACCTCGAGGCGCAGGGGGACCAGCTCCTCGTGCTGCTCGGCCTGCTTGAGCATGTCCTTGCGCGCGTACTTGAGGGCCGGGGTGGTCCGTCGACCGGGGCGCGGTTTCTGTGACGGGTACACGATGCGCGACGTAGGCGGCTGCATCTGGTTCTCGGTGTAGCCATTAGCGAAGCCATTGTAGCCGTAGCCGTATAGCCTGCTGGGAGGAAACCAGGATTTGTATTCGTTGCGGAGGACGCGGTACTCCTGGATCTTCTCACGCATCTCCTGGGACGAGACCCTGGTCTGCTGGAGCTGGTGGCAGAGCGCGGCGGCGGCGACGGAGTCGCGCGTGGTGTAGCGGTCGACCATGAGCCTGTCGAACGACTCCTTGGTGCGCACCGGCACGTCGGGGGCGGCGGCGGCGGAGCCCGGGGTGGTCGCGTCCTTGTCGTCGGCGGCCGAGGCCGGCGTCGCGCTGGACGATGCCGTCGCGGTCGTCGTCGGGCCCGTCGCAGGCGCCGACGACGTGGCTGGCTGGGTGGCCATGGTCGCGAAGTCGCCGCGACGATGCGACGGCGAGCAGAGGGTCGGTCAGGCGCGTTGGCAGCGGGATGGCAGTCGCCAGCGCAGGCGTTTTCGCGGCGGCCGTGATAGTGGTGGTGGTGTTGGTGGTGATTGGAGGCTGGACGTACGGATGTTGAGCGAGGCTTTGAAATGGTTTGGGGGAAAGGATTCTGCCGGACCGCGAACGGCAGCCTCCTATTGCTGGATGGCTTGCCTCGAGGGAAGGCTAGATGCGCATGTACCGGTACCGTCAGCACGGTGGGAAAGGGCAGGGCAGCGGGGTATCTGGACCTTGCCCTACAAAGGGTCCAAGCTGGCATGGACGAATGAGCGGCCGAGGACCATTGGGAGAGTCGGTCACCTACGAGTGCCTTACGAGTAGTCACTTCGCGGTACGGGCAAGGAATGCAAGAAAAGCAAAATGATGGCATCACGAGAACATGTGACGGTCGGGATATGCTGGAGCCATGGCAAAGAGGCTCGCTGTTAAAGTTTGTCGATGCATGGCTGCGTGCTGGAACAGCTGGGCAGTCCACGGACGCTCCGTACTTCGACTCCGTACTTGGAGCCTACGAGTTAACTGACAGACAGAATGCCGTCTTACACGTGCAAATGCACACCGAAATGCCCTCACCGCGCTGGCCAGAATCTTACTCGCATGCATGCCGTATTAGCATCTACAGATACGTGCAGCCCCGGCACGTATATTCTGGCCTAGATCGTCTCCCCCGAAACACTCATGTGCAGTGACCGGAGGTGTAGGGTAGGTGAGTTGGCTGTGGCGCCGCTGCCCAACCTGCCAACCTGCCATGCCTCCCGTCTGCAGCTGCCTCTAGCTCTAGCTCTCTACTCGTAAGGCGCCTTGTCCTACCGAGACCAGAGAAACGCGATGTACGTGTCTTGCAGGCAATTCCCTCGCGCAGGGAAGACTAGGCGGGCGGCTCAAGGTTGTTGTTGTCGACGCGAGCCCACACAAATGGTCCAGACAGCTCAGCTCAGGGCTTACTTCGCGGGTTGGGACGTAATGAAACGTAATGCCAGCGGATGCACTACGACCCCTCATCCTCTCCCAGAAAGCACTCGTCTCAGGCCCTCCAGCTCCGCTTCCTCCCCAATCCGGGACCCAGCCTCTTTGCAAACTCAGCACCCACAACAGCAACGAGACTCCCGTCACCTCTCTTCCTCCGCAAACACCAACGCCAACACCCAGAAACAACACACGTCCGACCACGATTCGAACAGCTGCCCATCATGTCGGAGGACAAGGAAGTCGTCGGTAATTAATCCCTATCCCTCAACCTTTACTTCCAGCTCCTTCCCTTCCAGCTCCCTCCCGCCACGCACTGTTTAGCCCCTCTTGCTGCGCACAACTACCCCGCCAACCGCACCACACAAGAGAGCTCCCCTCGATGCCTGCAGGGCACACGTCACGCACACGGCCACAACCGCCATGACATATCCCTGAATGCATGCCGATTCGGTGCTGACCGGCCCCGAACAGACTACTCCCTCAACAACCCCGATACCTTGACCAAGTACAAGACCGCCGGCCAGATCTCTGAGAAGGTCCTGGCTGCCGTGTCCAAGCTTTGCGTCCCCGGCGAGAAGATTGTCGACATCTGCCAGAAGGGTGACAAGCTCATCGAGGAGGAGATTGCCAAGGTCTACCGGGGCAAGAAGGTCACCAAAGGTTCGTGACGTGCCGTCCCTCGCCGCGACCACGGCAGCTCCTGCGAGTGCACGCGTGACTAAAACGGACGACGCAGGATTCGCGCATCCCACAACCGTCTCGCCCGCTTCCTATGTTACCCCCTACACCCCCCTGACGTCCGACGAGACCGAGGCTGCGGCCGAGATCCAACCCGGCGAGCCCGTCAAGATCCAGCTCGGAGCACAGATCGACGGCTTTGGCGCCATTGTCTGTGACACCGTTCTGGCTCACCCCAAGGACAAGGCTGACGAGGTCGTCTCGGGTCGCCCGGCCGACCTGATCCTGGCTACCCATTATGCCAACGAGCTGCTCCTGCGGCTGATGGTCCCCCCTGGCCTCCTGACCCAGGGTACCGACGAGGAGAAGGCCAAGGCTGCTTCCCAGAAGGCTCCCACCCAGGCCAAGATTACCAGCCTGCTGGAGAAGGTGTGCGACAGCTACGACTGCCACCTGGTCGAGAGCACCACGTCATGGCTCTTCGACCGCAACGAGATCGAGGGCCCCAAGAAGATCGTCCTTGCCCCCGCCGAGGGATCCAAGGGCGAGGGCGTCCCCGAGACGTCCGAGGTCTGGGGTGTCGAGATGGGCGTGAGTCTGGGATCCGGAAAGGTCAAGACGCTCGACCACCGTGCCACCCTTCACCGCCGAACCACTCAGACCTACGGCCTGAAGCGTCCTACTTCGCGCAAGATCCTCTCCGAGGTCCAAAAGAAGTTTGGTACCTTCCCCTTCAGCTTGAGACAGCTCGAGGACGAGCGTGATGCCAAGTCGGGTGTGGTCGAGTGCGTCCGAGGCAACGTCTTCCGCCAGTACGAGATGGTCGGCGACAAGGACAATTCCCCCGTGGCCAGACTCCTGACCACCATTGGTGAGTTGGATTACCCGACGTGTCAATCGTATCCGGGAGTCGACGGCTAACGACGCGATTTAGCCATCACGAAGAACGGCATCGCCAAGCTCGGTGGGCCACCAGCTCTTGACGTCAGCAAGTTCAAGACGGACAAGAAGATTACGGACGAGGAGGTGCTCAAGATTCTGGAGCAGCCCGTGGCCCGGAACACCGGCAAGAAGAAGAGCAAGAGCAAGAAGAAGAAGCCCGCCAAGAAGGCCGCAGCTGCTGCCGAAGAGTCGGATGATGACTCGGACGACAGCGAGTAAGCATACATTGAGGCAAAACGGCAGGACGGTATCATGCAGCCCCAACCGCTCAAATGATGGTCGGTATAGAATACAGAACCGGCCGCTTTGGTTGGGTAGATGCCCCCGGTCAGAGGGGAGTGTCTGCTTCAGGTCGAGTATTCTACCCTACCGAATGTGGCGTTGGACAACTCGTGGAAACTTTGGGCCGTGGCGGAACTCACAGGCAGCAAAGGTTTCTGTGCCTGCTGCCGGCATGTGAGTGTAGTGAGGCGAGGTATACATAGATACCCAACACTGTTCCGGCATTGCCAATTCATGCCAGCTGATTCGCCATCCCTTGTAGTGTGCGAAGCCTCCAACCTTGTTCTCGCCGCACATTTCCCCTATTCATTGCTGTTCCTTGCCGTTACTTGGAGAGACGCCGAGCTGCTTCTACATACGAAACAAGTCGTATCCATGTACTCCTTAGAACGCGTCTTGTAGTTGGATTTACTCATTGCAAGGTACAAACTCGCAGCCTTCGCAAGCAGCAAGGGATGGGGATGTGAGCATGGGTGAGGTTCCTGATTTTGGTGGTATCGTGGAGATGGGGGCGGAGGAGAGAGTTTGCCTGATGTGACGTGGGGATGAGACGGCAACCCAAGCAACAGAAGAGCATTTCCCGTGCAGTAGGATGCGGTCTTTTCTCCTGCCGCGCGAGAGGCACTGCGACGTTTATGACCGGGGCAGCCAACAGACAGAGCTCGCCTTGGAAATATAGAAACAAGGGGGGTGGTGGCTCCGGATTCGGATTGGGGGGGGAACCTTGGAGCAGCCCAGGCATGGGTCAGGGGCAAAAAACGGTGGGAAAGAAAATAACAAAATGGCCCGCGGTCCAGATGGAAGAGGGAGGCGCAGGATGAACGGGCTGATGCAAAGGGAACAGCGGCCACTCGAAACAAAGAGGATCCATGGATGCCCGACTGTGGGCGGAAGTGCGGTGCGGTGGCGGGTGAGCGTGTGTGAACGAGTGACGGAGCAAAGTGAGTGGTGACTGGTGAATAGTGCCACTGCACTGGAGGCTGCCTGTGCTTGTGCAGTTCAGTGCATGATGTGCTGTGGTGGTGCCGATGCACTGCGCAAGCCCGCGTCCCTCCCCCCTTGTCCACCCACGCCAGGCCGCCTCCCCCAAAGCCTCTTCTAGACCTGCCTGGGCACCCACCATCCGTCGCCTCCCCATATCCTCGCCAAAGAACCGCGTCAAAGGCCCCGACGAGACGCGATCTGGCGGCGGGCATCCATGCTGCAGCCGCAGAGACAGGTGAGCCCCCCCTGGAGGCGTCGCGGGCGCGTCTTGTGCATCGTTGCTAACCCGCATCTGCCAGGCCTGAAGAGGAGCGTTGCCCATCCCGCCCGCGGCCACGGGGGCCACAGGCAACGCAACGCAACGCTCGACACCAGCCACCGGCGCCAGAACCACCATGATTTCCTCCAACACGAGAGCCTCGCGGTCGTCGCGCTACTCGAGTCCCGCGCAGCCGCACGGCGGGAGCGGGAGCGGGAGCTGGAACGGGCCGCTCGAGGTGTCGAGGAGCTCTGCAAATGAAGGGTCGAGGGCACTGATGGCCCGATGGCTGGAGCCCTCGGTGCAGGCCAAGCCCAGCTTCGAGGAGGCCGGGCTCGCGCGGTACGGCGTCCTCGAGACCATGGCTCCGCTGGGCGCCATGCCCAAGCCCAAGAAGCCGGCAGGCGAGAACGCCTCGACGGTCCGCAAAATCATCCTCAGGCCGTCGGGGGTGAATTCCGCTGCAGCCGCAACCGCAAATGCTGCACGCGAGGCAGCAGAGCCTGAACCGCAGCCAACGCCTGCGCCCGCATCCCCTCCTCCACCTTCCCCTGTGCAACCCGCTCCGGCACGGAGAAAATCCCTGTCCGTCAAGGTCGACGACGCCGAGGACGACGAGTACGACCCCAAGGGGAGCACGCGTCGCAGGCGCTCGAAGCGAGTGTCGCTGCCTTCCAAGAAGACGCGGCACTCCGTCGCGGGCGAGCGGAGCGACTCTGTCATCATGGCCAGGACGGCGGCAGCCCCCAAGCCCTCGACCCCGAGGAAGCGCCCTCGTCGCCCCGACCCCGAGGACAAGGAGTTCACGGACAAGGTCGTCGAGGCGGCCGTGGACGAGGCGCTGAAGCACTACCGCTACCCTACGGCCTGGGCCCTCAGGACCCTCTACGACGAAAAGTGCGACGATGCGGGATTCGTGGCCATGATTGAGGACGTCTTCAAGCAGACGGCCGACCCGGAGACGATGGAAGAGTTTCACAGGCTCATGGAAGACAAGAAACGCGAGGGCAAGAGGGACGATCAGGGCTGCTACTACTTTGTCCCCCCCGCCACCAACAGCCGCTTCACTCCGCACAAGCCGAAGCCCGCTCCGTACGCCGAGCTCCTTCGCGACGTTGAGGGCGTGGCGCAGGCCGCAAGCGAGACGCGGCGAGCTGCCAAGAAGGCCAAAACGGCGCACGTCAGCCCGCGCAAGACGACAGCCTCAGGAGTGGTGGTCAAGGTTAAGACGCCGCGGTCCTCGCGCGGCAACAAGCATGCCCACAACGCCCACGCACGACGGGACTCGGGCTCTAGCATGTCATCGCTCTCGTCGGCCATGAGCCTCAGCCTGTCGTCGCCCGAGGCCGAGGCCAGCGTCAACAACAGCCCGTCCCTTCGAGGGGGGCCCGGTGGTGCTGCTGGGGCCAAGTCCCATCACCATGCGGATGCGCCAAAATCCCAGCCAATCACCACCCGCGGCAAAACCGTCGCCTCCAGCAAGCTGGCCGTGTCCAACACATCTGAATCAAACCCTCCCCCCCATCCCCATCCCCATCACCGTCATTCATCAGGCCGCACGCGCGATCCTCGCCACTCATCCAAGGCTGATGATGCCAGCATGCCTGGCCGGCTCGCCGCATCAGAGCCCTTCTCCAACCCGCCCCCCAAGACAGCCGCCAGGCCGGCCAAGTCCGGCGTCAAGGCTCCCATGCCAGACGACGACGACGATCCGTTCTGGGACAGGCGGCGAGATGCCCGCAGGGTCACCAACAGCTACAGCGCGCACGAGAGCTCTGTGAGGGACGGCGGCGAGGAGCCCGTCGAGACGCCCGTCAGGAAGACGAGAAAGACGCGCCAGTCGCTCGCGGCCCCCGTCAGCACCCGGGCCACGCGTTCCGCCAGCAAGAGGCCCATCGACGAGGTCGAGAGGACCGACTCGCCGGCGGCCTTCTCGTGGCAGGGCGATGGCGACTCCATGTTCGGGTCGCGCGCCGCTACGCCGACGGCACTGCGCCCGACCAAGAAGCAGCGGACGGGCCTGCGCGTCAAATCATCGTAAGTTCTATCCCACCTGCCGTCAAAACCCGCCCGCGCATGGCCTTTTTGCGATGGTATCGGCTGCCCAAAGTTGGGCGCTGGCCGGAGCAAGGCACATCGCGGTCTGCGGTGAGTGAGCTGGCAAGGGCGCCGCCATCCATCGCGCAAAACACCGCCCCATGCGCATCGTCGCATATGAGTCTTACGGTCATCGAGCGAGAACCATGCTGACAGCTTCATTCCCCCCGTGCAGGCCGGTGAAGAAGAAGGGCGGCACCGCTGCCGGTGTTCCGCGGTCGATGAGCGAGGCAAATTCGACGCTCAACAACGGAGCGCCGAAGGATCCGGTATGTTCACCCTCCTCCTCTCCGTGTTGTCTGCGTGTCCCAAACACTGCACCGGGCAGATTTTGCTGGTGGGCTGTTTCGGAGGCGCAGATTGTTTTTGGGGGTGCGCCGCGCAGACAAGGATCACACCACACCAGGGCCATTTACTAGCGGCTGCGTGTGTGGAATCCTGTTTTGCCATGTGGAAGGCGATGCATCCACGGGCGAAGACGCGAGGCAGATGAGCATCGTCGCTAACTGCTGTTTCCAGACGTCGGACAATGATGAGTACTGCTCGGCCTGCGGCAACGCGGGCGACGTCGTCTGCTGCGACGGCTGCCCGCGGTCGTTCCACTTTGAGTGTGTCGACATGGTGCAGTCTGAGGATCTGCCCGACGAGTGGTACTGCAACGAGTGTCTCATTCGACGCTTCCCCTCGCGCGTGCCTGTGCACAAGGGCATCTTCGCGAGTGCTCTCAACCATCTCGAGAAGAGCATCCCGCGCGCCTTCAGCCTGCCCAAGAAGGTGCAGAACCGCTTCGAGGGCGTCAAGGCCGGCGCCGACGGCGACTACGAGGACGTCATCGTCAACAAGACGGCAAAGTGAGTGGCGATGCACCTGCCCTCGCCCCGCGTCTGCTAACAAGAGCGCTCTGCAGGAAGCGAAATGGCTACGATGAGCTGCCGGACTTCTTCAAGCAGCGCGAAGACGGCCACGCCGTGCTGTGCCACGCCTGTCAGAAGGCGGCGACGGAGATCAGGGCCATCATCCCCTGCAGCGTGTGCCCCTTCCATTGGCACATTGACTGCCTCGACCCCCCGCTGGCCGTGCCCCCGGTTCTCAAGACTTGGCGCTGCCCGGCCCACGTCGACGATGTGCTGATCGAGGTGCCCAGCCTCGCGCCGGCGCATCGCTACCGCAAGGTGAAGGGCATCCGGGCCATCACGCCCGCCGTCAGCCGCGGCCTGAAGAACAATGGCCACATCGAGATTGACTGGAACGACGATCCGGAGGAAGCCGACGATTCTGGATGGCCGGACCCACAGTCATTTGGGCGGACGTTCAAGCTGTCTGCCAAAGGAGTTGTCCTCGACTTTATCGAACAGTGAGTACACCCCCGCCCGCTGCTTGTGCGGCCCTGGTTTTTGCTAACCAACGCTTGTGCAAGGCTGCGACACCAAGGTGCTGGCTATGGATCTCGGCAGAAGGAATCCAAGCTGGTGCCATACCCGTCGCCGCCCACGCAGCGCGACTCGGCCACGCCCCTCCCGGGCTCCGCCCTCGAGCGCAAGGTTGAGGAGTTGCAGGTGTCTCTCAACTTGATAGGTCTTCGGCAAAAGCGGTCCGAGGGCATCGACCAGCTGACATCCGCGCTTCTCGTGAGCCCCCTCCCCCCCCCCCCTTCGGAACATCTTTTCGCGGCTCCTGTATGCTAACCGACTCGACACAGTCTGCTGCCGACCAGAGCGTGCTG